>VSMD01017876.1:0-46975 GCA_008750895.1 Mirza zaza
TGCATTCCAATGGGCAGAAGCTATATTTGGGAACAATCTGTGACTTTAGGAAAAGTGGTACCTAATCAGGACAACGTATTCTCTTTTTAGGGCAGTGAATTTGGGTTTGCACTCCCCACACTGTGGGCTGCTACTTAAATCCTGGTAGTGATGGGGATGGAGGGAAAACAGTGACCACGGTTTTCAAGGCAGCCCACCCACACAAAAACACAACAACACACAAATAACTGGCCATCTCAGTGGCCAGACACAGATATTCATTCTCAAAGCTAAAGAGACCCAGCTGCAAACCAAAGCCTCACTTCTACATAGAGCCTGATTCAGACTGTTGCATTTTCTCTCAAGAATCTCAAAAGTTTCTATATGTGTTAAGACAATCTTTGATTTTATGACAGAGAACCCAGAAATCATCACACAGTTACGATGTGGGGAGAGGAAAGCACAACGTCTATGCTCTGGCAAAATGAGCCAGTTTCTAAAGGGTCTTTTGTGTTCCAAAATGTTAAAGTAAGGCGACCAACCATCCTGGTTTTCCAGGAACGGAGGAGGTCCCTGGATGCAGGATTTTCAATTTTAAAACCAGGACAGGTTTATTGGGCAAACCATGAAAAGCTAGTCACACTACAGAGTCTCTTCTAGCCCATTCTTTGGATTTGAAATGCAACAAATCAGCCAAAACACGTAGTATGAGGAAGGACACAAACCCTATACTAAAGAAATAATATGATTCCTAGTAGTTTTGTTGAAAATAACAACCCCAAAGCTAAAAACAAAAACAAAAAAACACTGGTAACAGAAACTCTATGAATTATCTCTGGGCTATAAAGAAGAGAAGTTCATTCATCTGTGCCATTTTTAGCTAATCCACCATGGCTAAAGCCCAAATAAATGATCAAATGTCAGGGAGAGAAAGACAAAGACTATGATTAACACCTACAACCTAGAACCTTATAACTCTGTCAACAAAAGGGCTTCTGTCAGAGCCATTCCTAAGCCCCAAAGACTCTTGAAGACAAGAACTTTCTACACTAAGGCAGTCCTCTGCTATCACAGCTGAGTGCCACACCCCGCCCAGCAATGGAGGTCACTGAACCCCCTATGATACAAAATAAACACAGACCCATTCATTCCTGACCAACTCACACCAACAGCCACCTCTCTAGCTACCTTGCACATCCATGTTTGACTTTTAGGAGAAAAATGACAACCAACCAAGTTCATTCAATAACCGATTTTAAAAGTCCATGATGTGTTGGACAAAGTTTCAAGTCAACTGCTTTCTTTCTTTCTTTCTTTCTTTCTTTCTTTCTTTCTTTCTTTCTTTCTTTCTTTCTTTCTTTCTTTCTTTCTCTAGTTGCAATTCTAATGTTCTTCACTGGTTTTCAGAAGGATGATCTCTCAGCCTTACAAGAGCCTCAGTTACTACAAAGACCGGGCTTGCTTGGTCAGGTGAGTGATTCATCTGAGGAAGATTTACAGTAGTCATGACTGAAATCAAAACGAGGTTTTAACAGTTCTTGACTGTTCTGATTGACCAAAAATTTTCCACATCCTACTCCTGACTATGAGAACAAACACAAATATTATAGAAAAAAAAAAAAAACTCAAAACTGTGTATGGCTTAGTTAACCCAGCCAATGGGCTGCTTATACAATAAACAGGAAATCTCCAGAATTACAGTGCCAGTAGCTGTTTTTTTCAAGTGGATAAAAGATGTAATAATAAACTTGACGTTATACCAAGAGGCATTTCTTCTAGAGGCCCTAAATATTTCATCAAGGACATTGGTAATTTAAAAGTAAATAAGTACAGTTGACCCTTGAACACCACAGATAGGAACTGTGCAGGCCCATGTGTATGTGGATTTCTTCCACCTCTGCACCCCTGAGACAGCAAAACTAACCCTTCCTCCTCCTCCTCCTCCTCCTCCTCCTCCTCCTTGGCCTACTCAACATGAAGATGATGGGGATGAAGACCTTTAGGATGATCCACTTCCACTTGCTGAATAGTAAATACATTTTCCCTTCCTTATGATTTTCTTCCGAATATTTTCTTTTTTCTAGCTTGCTTTATTTTAAGACTGCAGTGTATAATACACATAAATACAAAATGTGTGGTAACTATTTATGTAATTGGCAAGGGTGCCAGTTAAAGCTATGAATTTGTTAAGTAGTCAAAAGCTATGTGCAAATCTTCGACTGAGGGGGGCGCATTGTTCAAGGGTCAACTGCGATATGAAAATAGATGCTAGGAAGTTGGGAATAAAATGGCAAAAACAGAAACAAACAAAAAAACCTACAAGACAGAGCTTCCTACCTTCTTTTTGGAGTGGCTTCTTTCTTCCTCCTTCGTAGCTTTGCTATTTTTCCCAGCACGGGACACCTTCTGGTCCCCAGACTGCTTAATGGTGATCTTGATCTCAGGCGGGCATATATAGTTCTCCAGGTTCTTCGGGGGCTTCTTAGCCCGCTTCGTGGTCTGAATCTTCAGCTTCAGACTTCCCTCTGTGAAGTTGGCCTCCTTGATGGAAAACTCCTGCTCTTCCAGGCCATCTCCTGCCACCCATTTCTCACTGTCCGCGTTGGAGTTGGAATCCACATCCCGCCCTGAGCCCAGTTCATCCTCCTCCTCTGGCTCCATGCGTTCTCCGCCCACGGGGATCCCCTTCCCGGGTCCTGGCGCAGAGAGCAAAGGTTCGGCTGCACAGCCGGGAGCAGCCGGGGGCTTGGCTGAGGAACCGGGCAGGAATTCGGACTCGCTCCCTCTTTGCCGGGAGCTGCTTAAGATTTCCCTGGACTCCATGACAATCCCACAGTCCTCAGGAGTTCTCAGGAGGGGGATGGGGGAAAGGGAAAAGGGAAAGGTGAGGAGACACGGCACCCAAAATTCCAAGAACAAAACGGTTCCAGTTGCTGGATTCAGAGTCCCAGGGATGGAGACGCGATGAGGTGTTCAGAAGAGATCAGATCTGCAACTGAGAAGCAGAGCAATCATTAGCCATGGTAGGAAGCAACGTGACCTCCAAAGATACTCAATCTAAGTTCCTAAAGCCCTTGTCCACTCATCTATGGCATCAGGAAAGAAATCAAGGGAAGGAAATCCAACCAGAAAGTGTACATCCCCCAGCTGGATTTTCCTGGAGCAGAGGGGGCAACACACGTACCCACACTTTCATATCAGATTGTTTTTAATTTTGTGGCTGTGGGTCCAAGAACAAAAATAAGAGGGGCAAGTCTTCCAGCCCAGTAACAAGCTAGAGGTTTCTGATACCGAAGCCACAGCTGGCTGAGTCACCGGCAAAACCAACCATGACGAAAGGGAAGTTTGCACTGTTGGGGCTCTGGTCTGTGGGAACTGTGTTTGGCTTCTTGCACCACTTCCCTCTAACCTGTGAAGAACAGTTTGCAAAGCTGAACACAACCCCCACCCTGCCTGGGCCACGCTCCCCACCCACTTGGAGGAAGGGCATTTTGCTGACCTCGTAACCACTCTTTCTTTATCATTTTTCCTGATGCATGATTTCAATTATGCAAAGATTCCTCTCTATTTCTTAAAACAAATGCAAAGCTTAGGTACGAGGCTTGAAAAGGGAAAAGAGAAAGAGTTCAGGAGGAAATCACTTGTAACACTGTGATTAACGCAAAACTAAACAAATGTTTCCATCAACACAAAAGAAAGATATTTAATCGTTATCAATTATTTAACTAAAAATAGCTATTCTAGACAGTTTTAATTCCCTTTCTGGTTTCTTAAATGAGGTGGCACTTTTGTCTACATAATAGCAGAAAAGAGAGAGAAAGAGTATTTAATAGCCCTGTGGAAGTGTGAGGAGTCTACCCAAGACTTTCATCTCTGCCTTCCTTCAAGATGAGAAAAGAAAAATCAGTCAGGCTCTCTCTGAACCATCATAGGATCAGCTAAACTATCCCTCACCCCTACTTACCCCATGTCCCATTATTCCCGGTTTCATAGTCATAATTTTCAAAGCCCAAATGCTTGTTCTCAAGAGAAAACCTAAAGCTCTGGGACTGCACAAAGACATCATGGCCTCCCACCCTTAGGCTGTTGGTTAGCTCACACTCAAGCCTTCTTAGCTACCGAACACTCTCTAAGTTTCCCAGCAGAAGACATTACTGTATATCTTACCTTCCAACCTCTGAGCCCATCAATTTAAAGAACTGGCCAGCAAATGTGCCCCACCAGAAAATGCCCAAGGATGCTTGCAAACACATGTTCAGAACAGCCAAGAACGGGAAGCCTAAAGAAGGGGCGTGTGTCTTCTTCCCCTGGAATCAGCACATTTCAGCCGACGCCCTGTGAGGAAGCCAGCCAGGAAGGCAGTTCAGCCTTCAACGTGGACCCTGCTCCCCAGAAAGCCCAGGAGCACACTCGGCTACTGCAAACTGCCCAGCCCTGCAGGAAGACACATTTACAACTGCTTCCACTTTGGGGAGGATTCAATGAATACAGCTATTCTGAAAGAGAAGAGGCTGCCCTAGCGAGAGTGTGAGCATAAACTGAACAGCTGCCTGTGACCCAGGCTACAAAAGGCACAAAGTCCCCACTCTGGGAGGGAGGAAAGAAGCTAGACCAGATGCCACTTTATGTTTCTTTTACTTACAAGATTCTCTGTCTCATCCAGACTGATCTGCCTACCAGCCCAAAATGTATATAATTTTTTTAAAGGTGACATTAAAGTCAACATTCACAGAGGCCTGTCTTGGTAGTGTCAGGTGCCACACTAGCTGTGGACAATATTGACACACCTTAGAACATGTCCCTGCTTGTCAAGCAGCAAGAATCCAGCAGTTCTTCCCGGTCTGTAACCCTGATCCATACAAATGCAAGCCACGCCTTCTTAAGGCCATGGTGTTGAAAGTTTATTCCCTTTCGCGAGAATCTCCAGTGTTACCTTTTAATTCTCTAACACCTACCTATAAAATATCCTTGGGTCAGGACTAAAGGTGAGGTGTAGTCTACATAAGAGGTTCCTAAACTAAATCCATTTGGACGCTAGAACCAGGATAAGAAAATGTTGCAGATTTTGTGACGAGATGAAACAAAGGTAAAACCTAAACTTTAGACGCAGGGATGGGGGCATAAAGTGATTGTATTATTAATATTAAGAAAATATTTTCCATTTAAAAAATGATTCGTTTCAGAGTTGCTTGCACTTAACCAGTACAAATTAGTAACTAATTAGATATAGAAGACAAAGTTCCAAAACTTAAAAGTCAAGTAATAAGGCATCTGTAAAAAATGACAATTTAATTCAACAATTTTTTTCAGTTGTCCTCACGTCAAGACCTGTAATCCTTAGCACTCTGTGAGGCTGAGACAGGAGGATCAATTGAGGTCAGGAGTTTGAGACCAGCCTGAGCAAGAGTGAGAGCCTGTTTCTACTAAAAAAAAAAAAAAAAAAATAGAAAAATTAGCTGGGCTTGGTGGTGCACACCTGTAGTCTCAAGTACTCTGTAGGCTGAGGCAGAAGGATTGTTTGAGCCCAGGAGTTTGAGGTTGTGGTGAGCTATGATGATGCCACTGTACTCTAGCCTGGGCAACAGAGTGAGATACTGTTTCAAAAAAAGAAAAAAGAAAAAGACCCTACGATACAATGAAAACACAATTTCTCTTCTCACAGAAATTACACTTTTAAAGAGGAATTTGAGAAATAGCTCTAAGACAAAACAGAGTTTTATAGGTATTGTAATAAAGGACAGAGACAAAAGGAAGAGAAAGTATTTTCCATTTGGACAAGGTGTCAGATCGCTAAGAAACTCCACAGCAAGGCTTCAAAGAGAGCATAGGATATGGCTTTGATCTTGAGGAGTTTTTCTAGGTAGAGTGGGAATGAGATGTGGCTGCCAGAGGGGACAGCATGAGAGGACGGGACCAGGGTAGAAGGGTACAGGTTTATGCTGAGGAAAAGAAAGTTGACGTTTGGCTAGGGAGAGAGGTCCAGAATGGGAACCGGTGAGTGTTACAGCTGGAAATAAAAGGTTACAGCCAGATCATGGACGTTGTTGAATGTCACGCTAATGAGTTTGGATTTTATCTCACAGGTAATGGGAAGCCATTTAAAGAAGGTCAGTAGGGAAGGGACACTATCAAAACTATGCTTTCCGAAGATAATTCTGGCATGTGGTGCAAGGGTAGGATTAAGGAAACCTGATATTAGAGGCAGGGGCCACAGAGGCTCGGCTGAAATTTGATTCTTGTTGTTTGAGCACCTGAACTAGGGCGATGTGAGTTTGTCATAATAAATACTACAGATAAAACGATAATGCTGCTGTTTCAAATTGTCTCATTCTTTAAGAACACATCTGTTCGAGACTTTCCGTGCTGGTCTCACCTTAAGGAGTCCAGTATCAGGGCTTATTAACCACCAACTTGCATTCTCTATTCAGGTCAAACTACTCTCCACAGCAACATGACACACACAGAGTCTTTCTGTATTTTTTTTTTAATGGAATCAGTTCTTAGGTCTCCTTCCTCTGATCCATGCAATGCCTGACATACAAACTGGTGGTCTCCTAATGTTTGTTGCATGAAAGGATGAATGAACGAACAGATTCCAAGCCTTCCTATATTTCCAGGTCATTCCCAAGTCTTCACTTTTCCATGGTAACATTCTGTAAACCCTAGACCAGGGTGCTCACCCACTGGCCTGACTTACATTACACCCAGCTGTATGGTTTGCTACTAAACATCAGTCTTGCGTTGTCTTCAAGTTGCTTTGAGCACATAAATCTTATTTTTCTAACTCTATCGAAAAATAAGTCAGAAAAGGCCAAGACCGAGTATGGTTGTATCACGCTGACATTCCGTTCAGCACCCAGTGCAGAGTCTGGCACTTGGAGAATTTCGAGATTTGTTCTTTCTGAATGAAATTAATTCCCCTCCTGAATTCAAAGACTTGTGGTTCAAACTACTCCAACAGCAGCTCCACCCACCCAGGGAGCCCCTGCCAAATTCGATGCCTCTCCCAAGGATTATAATCCAACCCCTTGTGTCCACATGTGCCCCTCACCTTCAAAAAATAAAATTTTAAAAGCTTTCAAAAGCAAGGAACAAAGAAACCTAACCTGTCTGTCTACTCCACCGGCACCCAAGCTGTTGTTTTCCTTCTGCCTTCTCCCTGCAACATCCCTGCCACCCCAAATTCACAGCTCAATTTTTTGGTGAATCTGGGAGGCAATGGCAAGTCTCTTGTGGCATAGCCCTGCCAACACACGCGCGTGAGCACACGCAGGAACTCATTCACTCGGAGTTTGGGGAAGACAAGACAAGGTGAAAATGTTTTGCCTTGTCACATTCCAGCAGTCAGTGACTCCTCCTGAGGGGACGGGCACACAATGGACACTCTGTCCTTGGCTGGGGCCTCCAGTCCAACCAAAGTTAACCCTTCTAGGGCTGCCTGCAGGACTCGGGCAGGGGTTGGGGGGAAGGGGTAGGGTTAAAATGACTAACTTGCTTAGGAAATAACTGCTTAGCAGGCCAAAGGGAAACAGAGGCTCTCAGAAAGAATACCAAGATCAGAGTCCAGAAACTTTGTCTCTACTCCTGGCTCTACTGTTCACAGGCAGCAAGACACTGGACAAGCCACAGTGAGTCCTTTACCCAGTTACGTTAGCAATGAATGGGGTGGGACCAATATCTCTTCCATACTCAACACTTTGTAACTTTACCCTGCGCAGCCACAGACCTAAGGGGACCCTTCGAAACGAATAGTGTGAACCTGCATAATCATTTCTCTGAGTGACCAGGGGAAAGGAATTCTGCTTGGTTAGATGTGCCTCATACCCAAATGAGCCTCAAAGAGTACATCCTCCCCATGCCCTCCAGATCTGCAAGATGGATGAGTTTCTCCTGGTCTAAAATATATTCTCCACTTGCTGTCCGGGGAACTCGTATTTTTCCTGAAGCTTGGTGGAAATGCAAATTCTCGAGCCCCACTTAATGAATCAGGGCTCTGGGGATGAGGCCCAGCACTCTGGCTTTTACCAAGCCCTCCAGGTGGTTCTGATGGGCTGGAACCTGAGAACCAATGCCTGAGACTTTGCCTGATCTATGTACTTATCCCTATCAAGTTCCCAGACCATAGTCATTACCATTCAGTATGGAAAAATATTTCTCCCTTACAGAAGTAACCTGAGTCCCTTGAGGATAGGCATCAGTTGCATCTTATTCACCTAGTGCAATCCCAACACCTAGCACAGTGCCTGACCCCTAATGGACACTCAAGAAATGTTGATTGACTGAATCAATAAATGAACAGACCAACCAAAGCCAGACTTCCCTGTGTCATTTGCCTCCCCATTCTGCTTTGTTCCCAGGGTACCATGCTCCTGCAGGTCACTGTCACCCTGACTGTTGCTTTCCCAAGGGACAATATGGCAGAACTGATAGAGTCCTTAGTATATTCAATAGGAGTCATCGAAAGTGAGTTCTGGACCGAGTGCTGCCACTTAGGAACCCTCTGAAACCTTCTCTCATCAAATAAATGAAAATAAAAATTGATGTCTTCCCCTAACCTACCACGTTGGATTATGGCTTTTATTTATTTTTTAATAATTATTTATTTTTCAGTAGAATTCTACCCTCATTAAAAATTAAATAAGTGAGTAACACATGTGCCTCACAGGTCTTAGGGGCAAACAATCACAAATATAGGAAGAGTTTTCTGCCTGATTCCCAAACTCCCCCTCTCTCCCCATCCTCGGTCCTCCCTCCGCTCCGGACTCCACAAATTCCCATAATGCCAGGTGCCTCTCTCACCTTTACATGTAAAAGACACTGGGCTGATTCTACAATTCTCAGGCTGGTACTTTTTGCCTTAAAACTCTATAGAATGTCGTCTGGCATTTAAATAATTGAAGAGAGAACAGAGGCTGGCCTGGTTTTGTTTCCTTTGTAGGCAACTTGCTTTATGCCTTTATGATTGGAGATTTTTTTGTTATGTTAGGATTTTATTAATGACAAAGTTAGTGTAATGCAGATCTCTCTCCCTTTGATTTTCCTAGAACCCCATGAGCCTATGGATGGATCTGTAGATGCACGTCTTTTCTAGTTTAGGAACATTCCCTTCAATTATTCCTTTGGTAATTTCTTCCATTAAAGGATTCTGCCTTCTTTCTGAGTTTATCCTGTAACTCTTAGTTTGGAACTCTCATCTCTGTTCTCCATTTCTATCATTTTCTCTCTTACTGTTTTTATTTCTTTCTTTTGCATTGTGGGAGAGCATACCCCAATCTGTCCAAGAGGATTCTATTTTTCAGGCCCCTTTTGCCTTGATTGACTCACAGTGGATTTTTAATTCCACAGTTGCACCTTAGTTATCCCTGCAATCTTTTTTACTTTATTCATCCTCCTTTCAGCTGACTCTGATGTCTTTTCATCTCAGCACGCTCTGTCCTTGTTACTTCACATTCCTGTTCCACTGGGTCATACATCTTGTTGAAGATGCCAGACAGCTTTCTAAAATTCTTAGTTTCCTGTTGCAGGAACTGATGTCCATTATATTGCTCCTTCTGCCTTGTTTTAAGTGTTTTTCCCTCTCAGGCCTCATGTTGAATCTTGTCTCTTTACTCATGCTCTGCTGAGAAGACAATCCCACAGAAGCAGCCTTGGCCTACAACGAAAGTATTAGACACTTCTGACTCTAACTTCTAGCCATCAGGAAGCCAGTCAAATCCCCCTCTTGGAGTTATTGCTGTTATTGGGGATCATCTCAGTTCCTAGTAAATAAGGATGTGCTGGAGGCCATCCCTATGGGCTCATGAGAGGCCACTGTATGTATCTCTTCCCAGCTTACATTCCCTGGCATCAAGTTAGTAGCCTGAAAACCAGCTGTGGTAGGAGTGTTTACACCTTAAGAATCAGCAAACTTTACAAATAAGGCCTTAAAAAAATCCAGATATCAGGACGTTGAGCATCTACTAGAATACTACTGACTGTAGACATTCATCTACTCCTGTTTTGCTGGACTGAGAAGGGTTTCTTTTGCTGATTCCATGAAACAGCTGAACAGCGAACAGCTAAATTCCACAATACATACTCTGACAAAGATTCTATGTTTACCTCAGAACTTTACTTAAAGAAACGTCTCTGCCCATAAGTCAATGCCCTACTTCCACCCCTCCCAAACCATCCCCTGCAGTCTTGCCCACTTGTTTTCTGGGAGCAGTAGCCTTGGAGAATACCCCCAATGGTGCGAGGGAGGAGGCAGTCTTTAGGTGCTTTTGTAAAAGCTGCCCATGCGTAGACCTGATGACTGCCTATTTTTCTGGTTGACAGAAATCGTGAATCTCTGATCAGAGAGGGCAAACGGTGTAAAAGGATGGAGTGTGAGCCTACTTGATTTCAGACAGGGAACCAATCGTAATTTCAAGCTTGGCTCATTGGCCTGCGGTTAGAATCTCTTGTCAGATTCTGGCAAGAGACCGTCTGACTTTGGCTTTGAAGGTGGTTGATTATTCACCCTTTTGTACATCTTCTAAGGTATTTAGGTGGGGAGTCACAAGTGGCTTTTCATGTGACTAAGCATGCTCCTGGAATCCTTCTCCTGCCCTCTTAACACCTCTTCATTACTCAGCCTGAGGTCAAATGTCTCTTCCCTAAGCTTCGCAAACCAGATCAGAACTCTCCCCATTTTGTGCTTTTGCAGTATAGAACTTTTCTTTCCTACCACTTATTATATAATTAAATACTTGCGCCACTCTTGGTTTCAACTCTGCCTCCTCCACTAGACGGTAAGCCCTTTAGGGTAAGACCTGGGTCTGTGTGTCTCACTGTGGTCATTCCCAGGGCCTGGCACCATTCCTGATGCATGAAGACACACTCTGAGCTACTCATTCAGTGAATGTTGAATGAGAGGCCAGCCAGACACCATTTGACTCAGGTGCCTATGACTCTGGGTGATCTATCTTGAATTTCTTCCTGCTGCAGAAACACCCAGAGTAAATGCTCCATCAACACTGGCAAATTTACCAAGTGACCCAACTCTTACCCAGCTCTCAATCAGCAAGGCCAAAGGCAGCTCTACACCACAGTTCTCTGACACTGTAAATACATCAATAGTCTATAGCAAGGGACGAAAGCTCCTGATCAGTGGCCTTTTTATACTACATACCTGTGTGGTACATTCTTGATCATATTTTACCTCTTCCACCCTGCATTGCCTGAGTCCTTCACCCACCAGTTTCTCCAGTAGCATCTCATGAGCTGCAGATTCCCCAAGCCTCGCTGATGTGCATTACTGTATGTGATTCCCTGCTCGTCCTCTGGCTAGGCGGCCCTTTCTCCTTTCTCTACTTGGCTAACTCTAAGTTATCTTGCAAGAATTAGGTCCAGTCCTGCCTCCTTCATGGAGACTGGCTGGATCCTCTACTTTTCCCCTTTCCCTCACATATACATGTGTGCACACATGCACAGATGGTATCGCTCTCACTTCCCTGGGCATTCTGCTATCAAAGCATTTGGCAAAGTGTGTTTTAATATTTCATTTACTTATCTGTCTCTCCCACCAAACCAGGAGCTCCATGAGGAAAAGGGCCATGTTTTAAATAGCTTTCCACACGGGTCAGAGCATAGAGAACAGAAAAAGTCACTGTCCTACAGTAAATGTCAAAGCCATATTTTTCCTTAAAGAAGAAGAATGGACATAGCGCTGATTTGATGTCATAGCTTTAGATTACTCAGCCTCTTTTCCCTACTTAGTAATTGTGTTCTTGGGAAACATTTTTAATCTGTTAAAGTCTCACATGGAAAGTGAGTAATAATCCTACCTCAAGGGTGTTTTGAGAAGTAAAGATTAAATGAGATAATAATTATGAAAGAACATACTGGGATCACCATAGTAAGTGTTCAAAATTTTTAAGTTTGATTTACTCTCATAGTTTATGTCACACAGGCTGGCATTTGGCTCAGTGCTGCTGTCTGTTCACACACAGATTACAAGTAAAGCCCTAAGGAACAGGGTTTAGAGAGCAATCTCCTCCATCTCCCTATGCAATGAGAAGCACAGACAACTAGTTTAATTTGTACCTGCTAACTTGAGTGTTTTGCTGTTGTTTCAGTATTGCTCTCTTATTGTTCCCAGTTAATACTGAGTTCAGTCAAGAATTCTACTTTCCTTTCTATGTTGTCCTTATGGAGCTGGTGGCCTCAAGCAAGTTTCTTCTTCTCCCTGAGTCTCCCCATCTTAATTTGCAAAATGAGCAGAGTGGTAAAGTGAGCTCTCTAGCCCCTTCCAGATCTGATGCTCCCAGGTCCTGAGCCTTGTCTCCTCCACTTGACCACCCGAGGCCCTTCAAAGCCAGGGCTGGTCCCTGCCACCTCTCTATCAGATCCTGCCAGCTCCACAGCTCAGCCTGCTGGGTTGGCTGAGCTCAGGACACAACTGAACATCTGGTGTCAGTCTCTGGGCTCGGGGATCTCCAAGACAGGGAGAGAAGCAGATCAAACTTCTGAGGCCGGAGGACAGGCACATCATCCATTACCCAATATTTCCAGCTCTAGCTGCAAAAATAGTGCCTCCTCCGGGAACCAATAAGGCAGCACAACAGCAGAAGCCTTGGGTCTTGGCTCCCCAGGGAATGATCTCTACAGCACTGACTGGACCAGTCTTCAAGTTTGCAGGTTTTTGAGCTTTGGTTTTGGCACATTACTTGTTGCCTGTGTTTCTTCCTGTAGTCAAGGAAAGTGCCCTATTGTTGTGAAAGAGGAGGTAAACAGTACCAATAACTTGTGCTGAGCTCTTTACAGTCATTATCAATTTAATCTATACTATAGCCCTGTGATGTGGAAGATCTTGTCCTCATTTTATAGACATGGAAACAAAGGCTCAGAGAGGTTAATGATTTACTCAAGAGTACACACAGTTTGTGCCAGATCCATAATCAAATCCAGGTATATAAGATTCCAAAGACTCTTGTTTTTATATCATGCTGTATCTAAAACACAAAGTGATGCCAGCTTTTGACCAAAATCTCACAGATGCTTCTACATACCTGAATTCTAAAACCAATTTGCCATCCGAATTGCCACAATCACTTAAACCCTCTGGGCATCAGTTTTCTCATCTGCCCTACCTAATTCTCTTCAAAGAATCTTACAAAGAAAAAAGTACATAATATATGCAGCATAGTGCCAAAATAAGTTAAATATAGTAGAACTGTAAGAAGTAATGTGACAATAATATTTCCTGTCCAAGAAGGGTAGAAGAGATCCACAAGGTAAAGAAAATGATCCTAACTTTTAATATGCATCAAGTATGTTTTAAATTTATTGAAGTTTGTCATCTGATTTAAGTTTGCATTTTCAAGTTATCTGATTTGACCCAGATTTATTATCTGATGTAACTCAGGATGTGCCCATTTTATAGATAAGAAAATTAAAGCTGAAAGATCTGTTGAAATCAGAGGCGGTTGTCTCTGACACCAGATGTGATTGAACCATAATACCACCAATCTTCAATACTCAGCATTAGTGAGTATGCTGACCATTACTGGTCACTTCTTCCCTGGTCCCCACCATGCAGTTTGTAAGCTGGGGAGGGAAATGATAGAATTCCTTGAAGGTGATAGGAATAAACTTAACAGTCAGACAATAATAAGGCTTTTCTTTCAAAGCCCTTTAACTTTGACCCCACTACCTGTTCGGTCTTAATTCAAATTCCTTGACTTCTCAACCAACTGCTTTGTTCATTGTCATTTGAACATAAAGTGTAACCTGACACTTACATGTTTGTGCTTCTGCTGCAGAGGAGATACTAGGAGAGCTAAACAAATATTAGCTTCCCTTCCTTTCCTTTATAATATTTCTTTTCTAGCGCTCTTGACCTGTCATTTAAACATTGCACTGTTACTGAAACTTGTATATGTCTTTCTCCAATTACACATCAAACTCCTGGAAATAAGTACCAATATTATAGAATTATATGCTCCCCCAAAATAGCCCAAATAGCCCATCCCCATTCAAAATAATTATATGTAGTTTTACTTTTGTTCTCAAGATACCTCTTCTGAAGTCCAGACTGAGTTGGTGGCAGACAAGGCCTAGTGGTGGGTGGCCCAGTGATAGATGTCAGGGTTCCTTTCCATGCCATGAGGTAAGGACTCTGACTGGGGCACCCAGCTCTCTCTGGCCAGTCTAAGCCCTGGAGGTACTGGCCTGCCTGAGCCTCCACTACAATCCAGTAATTGGCCCTTGAGTACTTGGCTTCTGCTGCTGCTCCTCCACTGGTTTCCATGAGTTCTTATGGCATCTTTCACCCAGATTCAGGGCAGAGACTTCGGCCCCTCCATCTCTTGGGATCCCCACAACACCCCAGAGTCTGGTCACCATCATGTTTAATGTCAGTGAGCAAACTCATTTCGCTGAATCAGAGAGTTGGGAAGTTGACGAGTTTGAATTAAGGTGGGAAGATTGAGTCTGACTTAGAGGGCCCTTGGTTTTCTCCTTCCCACTGTGGACAGAAGACCTCAGAACAACAAGGAGCCTGCCTTGTTGCAGGTGGCGGTCTGCCCCTCAAATCAGCAACCTGGACTTTCATCTTGAGGGCTGCCCTGCTCATGCCAGATCAGTACATTAGCACTCACTGCCTTGAGGTAGTTCCAAACTGACAGTTGAACTTTGTCCCACCCCTGTCCCTATGCCAAAGCTATTCTACCCACCACGAATGTCCCCTCTTTCACTTCTTCCATCAAATCCCGAACACATCTTTCTTAAAGCCTTTTCTAACTACCTCTTGGCCCTGATCACAAAGTAGCAAAATTCCACTTTGAATCATGTTCCTGCTTTGGCTGCAGACTGACGTTTTCCATTTGGGCTAAGCATGTACCTTCAGATATACTACCCACTCTCCAAGAGCAAAAGCCACATCTCATAGCAGACCTTTCCTGCCCAAGAGTACCAGGCACAATGGCTCACACTGCTGCAATGCTGATACTTTAATAAATATTTGTTGCAATGCTGATACTTTAATAAATATTTGTGGATCAAGAAACTGATTGTAATAGAGCTATAAAGTACAAAGTAATGAGCAGAAAGAAGGCCCACAGAGCTTTCACATCAAATCATCCTTTTTAGCCACCACTATTAATCAATACTCTAAAAAAAAAAAATCAAAGATCTCATTGCTCAAATAACAATAGGTCACAGACACAGTCACCAACAACTGTACAGGACTTGCTACCTGGATTTCATTATTCTGCTGCAGGCGTATCAGTGCCCCACTGCTTAAGAAGAGCTACTATGTTGGATCCCTCAAATTCACCTTCTCTAGTTTCCACCTCTCTCTAAGCCATAAGTTAAAACTCCAAGCAGTTCCTTTGGACGGACAGAACTGCAAATCATTGGCAGACAAAAGAAATAATGAAGAAATTGCTTTCTATCCAATTTGGCTAACAGTATTTCTTGTTCCTCTTTTCTTTTCTCTCTCTTTTTTATCCCAAATCCTTCTAGATCCTGGGGAAAAAGTAATTGCTGCATCTCAGCAGCTCCCTCTTCCTAAATATCCAACCAGTGAACTCCTAGGTGACTCAGAAATCCAGCAGGACTTTTACAGTGTCTTAGGTCAAAGCTCAATTTTCCTAAATCCCATCCAAACCCAAATCACAGAGGGCTCTGGCTTTGCACAAACTGTGGATCACTCCCTCTGATCACAAAATGCACACAAAGCAACCCACTAGCCATCCCTGGACACAGCCTGCCATGTGGCAAGGCAGACCAGGTGCTGTGGGGATGGAAAGGACACCTCAGAAGCACAGGCACTGCCCAGGCTTCGTGCTCTTTAGAATCCACATGGGGAAATGACATTCCACCCCTTAGATCCACAAGGTAAGTGAAGTATCCATAGCAGAGATTCTAGACGCCTCCTGGGGCAGTAGGGGCAAAGCCCAGATAGAGACTACATTCTGGACTTTCTAGAAGCTGCCTTTGTGTGACCCATATCCCTTGGTTCAACTCAGTTATTTCACCACAGAGGGCCAGTGTTCAAAGGAGTTGTGGTTAATTCTATCTTTTTCTTCTTTCCACATTAATCCTTGTGGTGTGTCTTCACATGTAGCACACCGTCTCCCCCTCTCCCCTTCCCTGTCCCACAAGCCTTGCTCTCTTGTTCTGATGGGCGCTTCTCCCAATTCTATTCACCCCAGGGTACCACTTTTCCCTTCTGTTACTCTTTCAACCACGTCAAACACTTAGCAAAGGACATGAATCTTCAGTGGGATTGGTTTGGACGGTTGCTGGGATGCCATTAAAGGGGTTTGAGGCACTCTGAGCTTTAAGAACTGTTTAAAATTCCTGGAAAACCTCTAACTATAGAATCATGGAACTTCAGAAGGGATTCTCCATATCAATCCAAATTCTTTCACTTGACAAGGGGTTGAGCTAAGAAGTAGAAAGGCAATGCAACTTGTCCGATGCCATATGCCAACTGGTGCCAGCCGTGCCTGAGCCTGCGTCCCTAGCCTCACCTGGCACTCTCCCTTCTGTGTGCCTTCCTCTGCTCAGCCTCCTCTTTCTCCCTGTGGTCAGGCTCACTCAGTCACCACCAGCAGAGAAGCGCTTGCACTTAAGCAGCAAAGACGATCACATGTTTAAGTGCCAAAATGAGTGTGGTAGACAAAAAAAATGTAATTGGAATTTTCTGAGACAGTCAAGAGCTGTGTGCTTTACAGTGGCAATGAAACTCCAGCAGATACTTAATAAATATTTGGTGTTTGAATGAATGAGTGAATCAGTGACTGGACAGATGCACATGTGGTGAAACAGTGTTAACTCTTAGGCTTTGAGGGAGAAACCGAGATTGGGCCACAGCCCCTGAAAGATAGCCAAAAATATAAAAAGCCATTAACATAAGTAGTTATTATTCACTCTGCCTAAGAGACCCTCATTGTGTCGCTCCACACTACAAGGCTTTAGCACACCTTAGCCAACATTTATGTTTAATATTCTACCTCCAAATACATTCTCTGATTCATTCAGGTAACAAAAGTCATTCATAAATAAGTGCAGGTCTTTGTGGGGCAAACTTGGCCCCTTTTTTGTAGCTTGGGGAGTTCAGTTATAACAAACAGCAAAGCAGCATGAGCTGGGTGCTAGGCAAGGGCTCTGAGCCTCAAGTTCTCTGGGAGCTGGGCATGAGGAGCTGAGGGCTGGCCGGGAGCAAGCAGTAAGTCTTCCTGCAGGAGGCTAGACGCTGCCAGTTGTCCTAAGAGGTCTACGCTTTGGCTAACAGGGACCAGTGAGGGCACCACCCCCATAGGAGGTGGCAGCACAGAGAGAGCCGAGGGGTAGAGGTGGCCAGGCCTACAGAGTGCCCAGAGTCAGTGAGGAAACCGGTCTGATGGGAGCAGAGCCTAGGGTGTGTTGTATAAAATGGAGTTCACTGGAGAACACTGCAAGGTATGGGGAACAGGTTGCTGGGCAGAGAAGACCAGAACCCATGGGAAAAGGTCAGAAGATGGTGCAGAAGACTTAGAAAGTAAGTGGGCTGTGAAGAATTTTTCCGATTCTAAAAAACTGATCAAACTTGCCAGGACAGATGCAATCCTTCTCTCATTTCTTTTCTTTAGAGCATCCAGAAGAAATTCTGTCCTGAATGTCATTGTGCAACTACTACTGTGGTTCCCTGATGGAGACCCTCTCCCTCACTGTCTTCCCTCCCCTTCCCTCTCCGTGTGTTTCCATGATTTTTCCTTTTCTCTTCCCAATTCTTAACTCAGAGACCATTTCCTGAGTATCATACATCCTTAAGTCCAATTGAATATTGTCACAGACTTTGAATCTCACATAGTAGACTAGGCATCTAATAATTCAACTGATATAAATCTATATGCATATGGATTTATATCAGTGTAATTATTAGAACACAAGGGGCCATTGTGGGCATTTCTAGTCATTCCAAGAGGCTATTAATCTCTGGGCTATGGCAACAATAATCCCAGGCACCAGTCTCCAGGAGGCGGCATGGAAATCCTCCCAGAGTTCAATTACAGAAATTAGCTAGGATTATTTAATCCTTACAACCCCTGTGAAGTAGGCAGGGTAAGCATCTTTATCCCTGTTTACTGATTAGGTTAGCAAGACTCAAAGAGGTGGAATAACTTGCGGGGGAGGGGGGGGCGCGGGTACGGTCATGGAACCAGGAAGTATAGGGCAAAGGATCCAAAGCTGATTGTGTCACTTCAGGTGTGAGGCTCTTCACACTTTACTGTCTGGCCCGGGTCAGCCACCAACTTGTGTCATTTCAGGCAAATCAGTGTATCATTTGGCTCATCTTCCAAATGGAGATAAAATGCTTATCTGGCCTCCCTCCTTAGCAGGATCAAGGGGGTGGATGTGATGTAAAGATATTTTTGAAAGGAACAAAATGCCATGAATATGAAAGGGAGTATTTGGGGTGGGAAAAGATAAGTTGGATCAGGGAAACATTTTTCCAAGCTGACAAAGTTCTGAAACTCTTCTCTGCTCACTATTCATCCCCTGACCCTCCACAGTACTTGGAAAGGCAGAGCCTCTGCCTACCTGAAGGTCAGCTCAACTGGCTTCACCGGTAATGCGGGTCTGCTGATCATTACCCATCATCAGCTCCCTCCCAAGAGAGCCTGTGGACTTCAGGGCTGCACAGGTCTTCATTTTACCCTGGTATCATTGGCTTTGAAAAGGGCAGGAAGTCAACTGCTGGTTCCTAAGCCAAAGGCCATTATAAAAATAATTTTTCTTCAACCTGAGAGAGTATACTCTAACAAGGTAAAGAAACCAACTCTCAAAGGAGAGCTGCTCTAGTCTGAACCTATGAAACTTCTAGATGAGAACTATAAAGACCATTAACTTAGACTCAGTCATCTAAGGTCATGGTTGCCCAAAACTTTATATAGCCCAGCTTGGCGTGTCTCAGGGGCATGAAAATGGAATAGAAAGCTAAGTGAAAACGGAAATGAAAACTCAGAGCCAAGCAGAAATGTAGGCTGGCATCATCCCCTTGCATTCATGAAGTACACTCTGTGGACATCTTGGTGTCTTCTTTTCTCACTTATCAAGTGTTTGGCTGGCCAAAGTGTCTGCAACTTCATGAAGAGTTTGTGAAATACCAGGGTTGCCTTTAAAAATAGCTCTAAAAGAAGCCCAAACTTATGGCAATATGTATGATGGTAGCACTCCTTACTCAATGTTGGCACAAAACATTTTAGGAGAGTCACCAGGTTTCATATGCCACAGGAAGGGAGTGGAATTGGATTGTTCTGCTCCCTTCTTCACGGGAACCCCAGAACCAGGCAAACCAATGTCCAGCAAGACCTCCACGAAGCTTTCTTCCTCCAGCCCTGTGCTGCCAACCCTCCGGGACAAGAGCAGCCTCCTGTCCCCCACCCCACCCCCTGCGAGGATGCTCCCATACACTGGGTCTCAGAAGAAAGTCAATAGCACCATCCCATCCTTCTCTAAGGCACTGCCACTCCTTACAATGCTAACATGTTAATAATAAATTATCCATTCTTCTAGCAGGAGCAAAACTGAAGCAACTTGAAAAGCCATCAGCAAAAAACTATTTACTATTCCTGAGCATCAGAGAAAATAGGGTTTCATTGGCCGGGTCCCCCTTTAATAGCTTTCTGGTTTCAATTTAAACTTGGAGTCTCCAAGGGAAAAACTGGCATTCTGGGAGGCCCAGGCCCAGCCAAGTGTCAGTGTCTCCCAGGGAACCCAGGAGGGGTGTCCCATCCTGCTAGCCATTGCTCATCTTCTTCCTTTGGCATATTATATAGATGCTTTAGAGCAGAGATTAAAGCACAACTAAAAATAATGACCATGTTGTGAGAACTGTCCTCTCTCCTACAGGTATGTTTTTGTGCCAGACAAATATCAATTTGGCCCCAAATGGAATTCAAAGTTAAGATTTCCTCTGGAACGGGAAATCCCGAGGACAATGCCTACCTATTTATTTCTTCTGCAGCAAAATCCTGCCTCCTGCCTCTCCCCACTGACCATTTTCGACTAAATTCTACAAAGATCCCAAGCACTGTTTTCTCTCTACCTCATTTAGGTCAGGTGATTTACAGAGGAGCGCCCTCCGAGTAATGCAGGTACAAGACCAGAAACCCTCCGCACCAGGGGCTGTTTGGCGTACTGAAGAATACCTCTAGGTTTCCCCTGGGTGAGGTCCAGAACTGGGCCTTCCAGCTGAGCCTTCCTATGTAACATTCTGATGTTAACATACAAAAGATCGGATTACAACCCTTCACCCGCCTAGTCCATTCATGAACATATAAGGCAGTTGGTATTTTCTCCCCAGCTAGAAGTGGCCCCTTCCTAACCGGCACTGCCGCGTCTCAGACGCTCCTCCTTATGTTCCCGCAAGCCGTCCCATCCCCCACCTCCAGTTTGTTTATTCCAGAGACACATCTATTTTCCCTGCTGAGAGAGACAAGTCGGTTTCCCTCCTCTGGCTCCTGATTGCATTTGCTCGCCACCTCCTCCCCCAGCTCAGCTCAGGTTACCCTAGTGGCCAGCAGCTCCTCCAGCCCAGGTCTAACACCAGTTCCACTTCCCGAGACCACAACTTTTTTTTTTTTTTTTCCTTAATGGGAGAGAAGGAATCGAACCGTCTGCAAGGCAGCACTCTGAGTACCTGGTCTTCATATTCTCTGAGGCTACATTTCCCTGTAGTTTGCAAATACTCTGCGCTCAGCCCCACTTGTTTTCTTCTTCGTCTTCTGATCTGCCCCAAACGCTCTGTCCCAACACCCTTTTCCTTTTCAACAGGCAATGAGATTGAGCGCAGGCGAAAACACAGCACCTTCAACTTCGCTCGAAAACCTGGGAATCCCACGTCAGAGTAAAAGAGATCACGCCTCCCTCCGGGAGTTTAAGGAAGGTGGAAGCTACAGAAATCAGGAAAAAGGGGAGAGAGTGACCTGGGATTGTAAACTGGCTACATCTTAAAGTGCTACAAACTTTCTCCTCCCTCGCACGCCCCTGGCCAGTTGGCCACGCCTTCCTGTCCCAGCCAGACAACGTCTAACTGGGGTGTGCATGGAAAACTCTCCCCTCCCCTGGACACCCGGGTCGGGTCCCAGCGTCGCAGAAGTGGGCTGCACAGAGCAACACCCTTCCCCTCTGAGTCCCTCTTCTCTACCCCGCTTCCCCCTCCCCCACGGGACTCACGCAAACACCGCTTTGCGAATGAAGAGGAGTTTAGATAGAACACTGGAGATTTACCTCCGTGAACTAAAGAAGGGTAAGAGACGGTGCTGAACTGCCAGACAGTTTCGATGACAGCTACTTTATGAAAATAGTCGTTAGTACAAATCTACCGGAAAAGGAGAAAAACAAAATGAAGAGTGAAGGAATGAAAAGGAAAATAAAGAAAAAAGAAAAGAAAAAAAAAAAAAAAAGAAAGATACAAGAGCAAAACAAGTACTAGTATTTCCTTAGAGACCATGGACTCCAACCAAACTTTAAGGGAAAAGGTGTGGACAGTTGGGGGGGGGGGTAGGGGCTGGGAAGGAAAAGTAGCTGCTGTAGAATTCCAGAGTAAACTGCCCTTTTGGAGGAGAGTTTCTGCAGGGATAAAGAGACACCCAAATTACCTTTTTAGCATTAGATGTCAACCGTGAGATTATCAGGACAGTTTATTTGAAACGGAAACGAATCGGAAATCCTCCCTCAACAGTCCTTTTAGACAGATACACACCCTAAGGACCCAGCACAGGCACACATAAAGAATAAACGCAGCATCAGGGGGCAATAAGAACTCCCTCTCCACCCTCCCAGTACCTCCAGCCTCCTCTCCTATTTCCAATTGCACAACTTTCAATCTCCAATGAAAATATTTCCAGTTGGATCCGATTTCAGAACTGTAGTAAGCGGTGTGCATGGGGGAAGGAGGGGTGCTGGTAGCGTGTAGGGGAGGGGGGGCCCGGAATACAGGATTTCGGCAGTAACTTATTTTTTTAGAACCAGCATGCTCTACCGATCAGAAATTGCTATTACCCAACAATGCTTCCATCACAAACAGACACCGAAAACAGCATCCCCGTTAGCACCATCTTGCCAAAGATCTGCCCAGTCCTGTTTACCTGACTTTGTCTCTGCGGAACTTCTCAGACAGTATTTTGGTCAAAGAGATAATGGTTTGAAAGACAAAAACAATAAATCGATACCGAAGGGCTCCCTTTCCGGAGTGATTTCCCACTGGAAACCACCGAACGGGGAAGCCTGCCTGCCGCTAATTCCCAAGCCCACGGCTCCCCTAGAAACGCACACAATGCGTGCTTTCAAAAAGGCATTCGTCTGCTTTTAAGGGAATTCCTGTCTTTTCAGAGTCCCAAAACCAGAGAGCATAAGAAAGAGATTCAAATCCATTGATTAAGATTTTTAAAAGAAAGACTAACACACAGCCACAACACAAGCACACACCAACCTTCGCCGGCTGGACCACTTCTTGCCTGTTCTTCTTTCTATTTAAACGACACGTTAGATTCTGATACATTTCCCCCCAAAAAATCCAACTAGGTTACAATGTAGCTCTCTAGCTCCACTTAACCTGCAAGTTACAAAGAGAGCAAAAAAAAAAAAAAAAAAAAAAAATATCCTGCCGCCTTCCCACCCCTTCCCTACCCCCTCCCCCTCCCGAGTCCACTCCACCAACGCCAAACCCGCCAGCCCCGCCAGCCCCGCCAGCCGGCGGCAGGACCGAGGGAGGGTGCAAAAGGCGGGGGATGGGGGGGATCAGATTAGGCGAAACTCAGTAAGCTCCCAGCCCTCCAGCCCAACGCTTCCACCACCGTCGCCACCAACGGGCCACTCCAATTGAGCCAGCATCGCTGCCCACCCGCGGGCCGGTCGGAATCGCGCCCATCCCCGGCCACCTCGCCGGGACCGGCATCCCGCCCCCTCGGCCCGGTGTCCCCCTTCCCGCCCGGTGCAAAGTCAAAGACCCAGCGCGGCGACGTGAACTTTTGCATGCAGGGCACACACCCCGCCCCCGGTTCCGGGCGTGCGGGGGCCCCCGGCGCGGCGGGAGGGAGGCTGGGCGCCGGGGCTCCCGGGCCGAGGTCGCCGCGCGTGCTCACCCATGTCCCGGCGGCTCCGGCTCCGCTGGCCCCGGCGCTCGCTCAGATCCCGGCTCCGGTCGCTCGCCCGAGCCCCCAAAGGTGCTGCTGCGGCAACTCCATGGCGATGAGCATCTGTCAAACGGCGAGCCGCGGGCGGGCCGCCCCAGCTCTGGGGGCGCCGGGGCCCCCGGGCGCGCGGAGGCGGCGGCGAGCGGCGGGCGCCCCGGCCGGCCCCGCGCTTCCCGCCCGACTCGGCCGCCTCCGCCGCGCCACCGATTTATGGAGAGAGATATCAAGGGGGAAAATGGCGTCTCCGGAGCCCGAGGAGTCCTGGAGTAATCACATTCACACACACACGCCCGCACGCACACACACTCGCACACACTCGCACACAGGCGCGCGGCGAGCCCTGCTAATTTTAGCAGGAGCCAAAAAAATTATATATATATAAATATATATATATATATATATATATATCCCGTCTCTCCGATCAATGTTATTTTTTTTTTTCTTTTCTTCAAAGGATGGGTTGGAGCGTTAAAAATGTTGCTGGGTTTGGGCTCGCAGGAGGCGGCGCGCGGAGGGCGAGGACGCTTTTGCTGAGCTGTGCAGTTCGGTCCGCGGCGCCGGGCGGCCCTGCCCGCCGCTCGTCCGCCCGCGGTCGCTAGTGTGGCCGCCGCCGCCGCTCCATGGCCGCGCCCGCCCCGCGCCCCCGCCGCGCCCCCTCGCCGCCCGCCCGCGTCCCCGGCGAGCGCAGGAGTGGGGTCGGGCCCGTGTGCCTGCCTCCCGCGCCCTCTCCCGAGTCCGGGAGTCCTAGTGAAAGGAAGGGGGAGGGCGCGGGCGGGGGAGGGGGGAGGATCGGAGCGGCAGCGCGGCCGAGCCGAGCGAGCGGGGACCGCCACCCCACGATCTCTCTCGGAGGGGGCGCCGGCGCCCACACTGCTCGCCCAGGGGGCCCCGGCCCGCTTCCCCAGCTGGAGCCGGGGGAGGCGCAGCCGGTAGCGAGCAGCTAGCGACCTCTCCCTCCACCCCCACTCTCTGGGTGAATTTCGGTGAATTTTGGTCAATTGCAGGGAGCGGGGCTCTTGCCTGGGGGGGGAAAGGAAAACAGTTCGTGGAGGCCGATCGGGGACCCCTTGCCGCCCCCCGCGCCCCTCCCGCTCCCCAGCGCCCTCGCGGCCCAGTGGCTCCTGCGCGTCGGAGTCAGCCGCGGAGACTGAGCGGCCGCGGGGACCGCCGTGGGCTCGGCGCGGGTTCCTGGGCTCAACAGTGCCACTATCTGACACAACAGGAGCAGTGTTGGGGGGAACTGCGCGCCCAGACGAGCGTTGTGATAGGCTCTTGAAACTGGGTGCATTTTTTTTTAACCTGGTAATTACATTTTACTTTCAGGGTTTTTTGTTTTGTTTTTTTTGTAAAGCGACTTGTGTGCATTCAGATGCTCATGTGCATTTTCTCGTTATTCACGAGAACTGGACACATGATGGAGGGAAGGGCACAGAGAGATGACAATCGTACATTGACATGCAGTTGCCTGTTCTGGTTTGTGGGAATGAACAAGGTAGAATGTCTTTAGTTCTTACAAAATATGGTGGTATTTTTAATCTCTTCGAGCGTTAGTACTTGGCCTGAAAAGGGGGCCCTGTTAGGGCGACTGAGGAATGGAACCCCTTTGAGACAAGTCTACATCGTAAGACAATATATGACAGACAGACATGGATTCAGGAAAGTCTGCAAATGATTCCGCTTTAATACCTGGGAGTAAAGTTTACCCAGAATGGGGATTCTTAGAAGACTCCTATCACGTTCTTTAGAAGAGTTTTGGGCTATTTGGACTGAGGAATAATTTGGAGGTGAGAGGGGAACGTACTCCCACCAACCCCATCAGCCACTCCATCTCCGGGGTGGCCGCTGGCTTGAGTTCCATCACAGAACTTCTTCGCTCTTGTCAGGCTTTTCGTAGGAATGCTGCAGTCTCGTGGAGTGAAGGAGACTGGGTAGGTAGATCCCCCAACCCTCATCTCCCTCCCTGTACCATGTCCTGGGATGGGATTCAGTCGGATTCTGAACAGACAGTTCACCCTTTTCTGATCCAGGTGCTCACACCATCTTCTATTTTTCAGAGGAATGTTCAGATTGGCCACAAACTTTTCCTCTGTAACTCATCACTGCAAGACTACCCGTGGAGCAAGGTTTCGATAGGTCGTCTGCTGTGCTTTATTACTTGAACATTGTTATTAGTGGGAAAATAATGCTTAATTAGAAAAAAATCAGCAGGACATATGAGCTGATGACAGAAGTAGAGATCAAGGCACAAAACACAATGTCAAAACAACTATTCTCTGTAATCAGATGACCTTTGCCCCATTGCTCATACACCCAGATTTCTGAAATCCTAGACCAGACCTCCCAGAGAACAAAGATAGCATGTAAGTTATTTCCTTCATTTTCCTAGTGGAGAAAGTGAGTCCCAGAAATCAGAAGGGTTTGTGCAGAAGCATATGGCTGGCTGATGTCATCCAAACCAGAGCTAAAGCTTGTTGCCCAAATCCTTTCTCTTCTATAACCTAGACATATTTACAGGGTCTTCCTTCCTGTGTTGTTATGAACTTAGAGAAGCACATACATACCTTATTAAAAATTCACTATAATAGATGATAAGTCTACAGAATTATAGTGTAATAGAAGTTCTTCTAGGAGAGCACCTATTAGCATCCCATCATCTTAAAACTGAGGAAGCAATGGACTTTCTCAAGTCACCAAGTTAAGTCAAAGCCGTGAACAGATTCTATGTCGCTTGACTTCTCATCTGGTGTTTCTTCCTTACATATATGTAGCCCATCTATGAATCATGAGAGGTGAAAGGAGGGGAAGGAAAAAGGAAGATTTTTCTAATGCTTTGTTTCATATCTATATTTCATATATATATTACACACACACACAATCATATGCCACATAATAATATTTCGGTTAACCACAGACCACATGTATGATGGTGGTCCCATAAGATTATAATACTGTATTTTTCCTGAATCTTTTCTATGTTTATATGCACAAATATCACTATGTTACAATTGCTTACAACATGCAGTACAGTGATATGCTTTACAGGTTTATACACTAGGAGCAATAGGCTACACAATGTAGTCTAGGTGCGTGGTAGAATATACCATCTGGGTTTGTGTAAGTACACTTTATGATTTTTACACAATGACAAAATTGCCTAAGGATGCATTTCTCAGGATGTATCCCCATGGATAATGGACACATGAGGGTATATATACACACACCCCTGCACACACATAAATACATATATATAATAGATACAATAAATTATATTTTGTATTTTATTAATAGCTTATAGCAATGTAACATATTAAAAATATAAAATAATATAACTTTTAATATATAATAATAAAGAATTTCTAAAAACTAAAATCCCACCCCTAAACTATATGTCTCTTAGTAGAATAGGACCCATATTGAAATCCTAGCTATATATCACAGAAATTCTTCCTATCTTCTTTCCCTAGTAGGCCACTTTTTGATCGCCTGAGAAACAAACTCTGGAATACAGAAAGTCTAAAGCTCCTAAAGAAGTTTGCCTGAAAATAGTGCCAGACAATTTTAAGGTACCTGTTCTCAGGCCCCAAGAACCTTTGAAAAAATAAAAGGGCAGTCTGAGCACCTGCTGGGAATGCAGAGGGCACACATGTCTTAGTCCTACATAATCCCTGGTGCCAGCATCATGCAGTCACTCAGTAAATAATTATGTAGCGTGATGATGTGTCAGGTACTGTGGTAGCAACTGGAAATACAAACATGACCAAGAAATAATCCCCATCCTCCCAGAATCCATGACCTAGTGGAAAAGATTGCGTGCAAACTGCTAACTACAAGTGACGTATGGGAATATCAGAAAGGAGTCGTTTACAAAGTGCAGATGCAGAAGTGGTGAAAGACAATGGTCAGAAATCATGTCCTCTTTAGAACTGCTGCACATTTATTGTCTATGTGTATATAACATACACATTTCCTTTCCCCATTTACACACATATATGCTTTGTTCTATAACCTATTTTCCAACCAAATATAAACCTTGCATGGAAAATGTCAATAAACGCAGGTGAAAATAAATGATCCTGTGGTATCACTTGCTGCCAGCTGGGCTATTACTCTGCGCTCTGGGCATCTATGTGCCCAACATGTAAAATGGCCATAATGACATTCCTTTTTGCCCCAGGCCCTAGGCCATATATATTGCAGGGATCTGCAGGATGATCATATCCTGGTTGGTTCAGGGTACAAGAGAAGGTCGTGTCATTATTACATCTCCAAAGCTAAGGGTAGAAAGAAATGAGGCAAACTCATCCTTTCTTCTTTCATAAAAAGTTGAGATCAAGTGTTAAATAGTATAATCAAAGGCTCAAAGACAGTCACCTTCCCTACCTTTTTGGAAAATAAGGTAGTGTTATCCAATGTAGTTCCTCTCAACATTAATTATGAATCAAAATTACCTGGAACAATTACCAGTGCTTGGAATCCATCTTTATTTAATCAGTCTTGGGTAGATCCAGCATCAGTACTTTTAATAAAGGCCCAGGGTGCTTCTGATATGTAGCTGGCATTAATAATCACTGATCCAATCAAAAGAGCATGCCCCACAATGTTGATCAGGATATGTACAAAGCTCCTACCTTCTTAGCCTACATAGCGTTAATAGACAGTGTCCCTAAACGAAGGAGGTGATAAATACCATAAACTGTACAGTGAATGAGCCATATTTGGAGTTTGGAGGCAATTCTGGAAATGCAGAAATTGGGAGTATGTTTCACACTGCCATGAAAAGACCACAGGCCAGATCATTAAAACGACTTAGTTTTAAGCTTATTGGCCAAGTCCCTTCATCTCTCTGCCCCTCAGATTCCACTTCTGAAAAAACAGGAGTATTGGAAAGTCTCTAAGGACCAAGCCAGCTATAGAATTCTCTCCATCTTTGATTCTGGGACACAGGAGAGTCCCAGAAGGACAAGTGAGAGCATATTGGGAACAGTGAGAATGTGATGTGGAAGCTTTCTATAAATGTAAGAAAAGCATCAGGGAAAAGAGGCAATAGTTTGCTTGACTTTGCTCTGGGAGGCATAACAAACCCCAATCAGCTGAGATTACAGGGAGGCATATCTCAGATCAATATAACAAAAAACACTGTGATTGAACCTAAGATGAGAACAAAATATCTTCAATAGTAAGAGCTCCCTACCTATCTTGAGACGTTTTCCAGAAAAGACTGTGTGCCTTTAATTTTCTATTTCCTCTCAACCACAGGCTATGAATTCCTAGAGGTCAAGGGCTTTGCATTGTACTTCTGTATATACAACTGGATAAAATTATACCTGATGCCTAGTGTATGTCCTGTAAATGTTGCTGGACTGTCAAAAATATTTAACAACATGATATGAAACCAATCCATCAGAATGGACACTGACACATGGCTCTGCTCAGTCAGGTGACATCCCTTTAGTTGTTAGATCTTGTTCAGGAGAAACAGAGTGACAGAGTGAGAGAAATGGCAGTGAGTTTGGAAATTTATTTATAAATTTCAATATTTTAACACCATCATGCCTATCCATACACATTGGATCCTGCATCATGAGTGAATGAATGAATCAATTAATCAAGCATGGCTACCATGGAGAGATAGGAATGACAGAATTGGATTGTGGTTATCCTCTACCATTAATTGGCTGAGCAAAGCTGAGCACACATTTCCTGTCCTCTCTACCTCGGTTTCCTCATCATCTATAAACTGAGAACTATAATCTTACCCTAAAATATGAATCACCGTGATGCTTACATTAGGAAGTTAAATAAGTCTGTCCCAATACTAGTTTTGATTATTAAGATGTGATGTAGGCATTTAAATGAATCTTTCCCAGGGCAGCCTAATTTTACCACCTCTGAGGTCCACATTGTATCTTTCTTTCCCTAGGAAGTGAAAAAGTAATTTCCATTCATGATTTCTTCCACTCCAACCCCACTTTGCAAAAGACTCCTCTCTCCACTTCCTTCCCCCGAAGACGCTGTGGTTGCTAAGCAACAAGGAGCTAAGCAGGAGCAAAATGTCATTGTTCCAGGAAGGGAATCCCAAGTCCAACAACAACTACATTGTAGTTTGGGAGATTCTGCCTTTCTGGCTGCAAGAAGTTCATTAAAGGAAGCTTTCTTGGCACAGGGCTCCTCGTGAAGATGCTCCAAGAGAGCGGCTTTCACGACTTGAAGGGAACAAGGTTGGGGGAGGAGCATCCTTTTGTGTTGTCATTTTGTATTTCTTCAGCAAATTGGCTGTTACGGTAACTTCAGTGCCCTGAATCTGCAGCAACATTTAAAATGTTCCCAATTCCTAACAGCCTGAGGAGCCCAGCTATAGGGAGTTGATGTTTATATCACTCTGTAGAGTACAAGAGACAAGAGCAGATCTCAGAGGAATATCACAGGTAGATGAAGGTTCTTCCTTCTCCCTAAAATCTCACCCATATGGGCCATCACAGACAAAGGGATGCATAGAAAGGTTTTGTAGGAATGGCTTGTTTAAACCACAAGGAATTTAGTGAAAAGACACAGGGAACCTCCCAGAAGGCAGCTGTAAGAAGTATTGTCAGGCCTCTTGGGAATTGGGAAGTTGCCCAGCAACTTCTCTCTCTCCCTCTCCAGGGTCACACTGACTCTTGCCTGTGTTTCTTTCTATTTATCTGTTCTATCTTTTAAGAGACAAGTTTTCTTTGCAAGATTCTTGGTTTTGCTCCTTTATAGCTTTGACTGACATCTGCCTTTGGTTTTCTTAACCTTCTGTGATAACCCTCAACTATTTGGGTAATCTTTTCTGGGATTCAGCTTCCTCATAGAAAAATATATGATTGCCTCTGGGGCATCCAAGGTGCACTCCTGGTACCCAAGACTGAAGCCAAGGGTCTGGTATTCCCATTCCCCACCAGCCTCAAGCACTGCTTCAGCAGAACTATGGGGAATATGTCCAAGATGGCCCAGAATGGCACTCCAGGTGTGTTCAGAAAGAAGATAAAAACTTCCAGCAAATTTAATGCTAGCAACACTAAGGTCATCTTGTAAGATGAGCAGAACTTGGATTTGAAGCTGGACAGGTTTGGGTTTGATTCACTCTGAGGAAAACTTGTCAAGCTACCTTTTAGAGATTTAGTTTCTTCATTTAAAAAATGGACCTATGGATAGTAGCACAAAGTCTTTAGGGTTTCAGTAGGATTAAATATAGTTAAAGGAAATAATGTACAAAAAGTACCTATATAGTTGAGATGTTAATAAACATTAGAACCTACTGTATTTGGCCTGAATTTAGTACTAGGGATATAAAAACTACCATAATATGTTCTTCACTTTGAGAACATTCAGTCTAAGAAAAGAGACTTGTGTGATGTTAGAGCCAGAACTGTCATTCTACCCCTTTTATCTCTTAGAGGTTGAACTTGAAGAACAGAGAGATTATAGCTTATTCCTAAACCCTTACCCAGGGCTAGCTGTAGCTATTAGTAGCAGGAGAGCCCTCCATGCATAGCTTGTCCCATCCTCATGCAGCTTGCAATGCATTTTGTTAGACAGGACTACATATGAACCAGTAAGGAAAAAATACGTAAGATAGTATGAAACTTTACTTGCTACTGACTCATAAACATGCTGAAGGGACTCCATTATAGGAAAGAGATGAGGTGAGACATAAAAAGGGAGTGATCCCAGTAAGCTACAGTTAAGATAGAAGCTTTCATGGAAAACTTGAACTTCCCTGGAAAGAAACACAAGACATAAACGGAAAGGAAGAACCTGACTAGTTCAATCTGGACAACTCAGTTTTGCCATGGAGTATTTTATAAGCATGTGGAATTTTCAGCCTATTATTTCTAATTGGAGTTGGCTCTTGGTTTGATTAACGTCATATGAGCATTTGAAAGACCTGGGTAAGCAGAGGACACCTTTGAATGGCAGGAAGATGGCCATGGGAAAACATTAATTTGAGCTCTGCTTCCTGGACAGAGCTCATTACAAATTTTGAGGTAAGAATCCATAGAGTCATTCTTTCATTCCATGATAGTTAAGTTATTCATGACAGTACACCTATCAAATATAGTCCTATGGATCCTGACACCAAATAGATTTTAAAAAATATCATTTGGTTCAACCTCATTTCCAGGTGATTCAGCACAAGGTCCATGGAACTGAACCAGCTGGGGAAGCTGAGATGAATTGCTCAAAGTTACACAGATAGTTGTCATTGGAACTGGGATTTGTGCCCAGTAATCTAATTCCTGAGCCCACCCTCTTATCCAATGCTCTGTACAGCCATTCTGTTGCAGGACTGCATAGCCAGGAAGCAGCAGAGACACCTGGATGCTCCTTACATCACCTCTTTAGAATGTATTGAATGAGGTTGTTGATTTCAGTCTTCTAAACTAAATGAATCACAGTAACATTGAAACTTCAAATTATAGAGCTGGCAGGTTTGTTAACGATCCTTTGGACCAAACAATTCATTTTAGAGATGAGAGAAAACTGAGAACCAGAAAGATAAACATGCAGGTAACAAAGCCAGGTCTAGAAACCAGCACTTTGGACTGCAGTTCCAAAGACCTTCCCATTACACCCAAATGCCAGGGTCTAGTTTTACTTCCTGCAGACCAATTTACGCTCCCAAAAAGAGAACTCTGAACTAGGAGGTTCAGCAAATGGGCACTTCAATGAACCTTTTGAGGCGGGGATATCTGGGCGTGTTCTCCTTGAGAAAATAATTCGGCATACGCTGAGTGATCATTCATTTTCAATCTGAATTGTGGCCCAAACGAAAGAAAATAGAGTTGAAAATTTCACATTTTGATCAACAGTTTCACAAGAATTACTCAAATTTCTATCTTATAATGGTTGATTGTAAGAAAATATTTTAGAGGAAAAAGTAAAAAAAAAAAAAATTTAAACCCTAAGTATGAAATTATATGTGAGGAATTTCTGAAAATAATTGATATACATTTTTGTAAAGCAAAATTAATAATCATAATGTCATATATTCATAGTGAAAGATGTAGATCCATCTATCCACCCACCCTTAATATTATAAGCCACTGGGCACGATGATAGGCACTGTAGGATGTATTAAGAAGGGTAAGATGCATCCTAGCCTGGGAGATACATTTAATCCAGACAGGAGTTTCCAACCTTTAGTTTCAGTTCTGAAGAGGAGTTGATTAAAGATGATTCTGCGTTCCATCAGAAATGATGACTGAGATAAACAACTTGCAACACTGCTTACCCAGATCCTCAGTCAATTTGACCAAAGTTGTCTGCTTCTGGTCATCTTCTACAGTATTACATGTGAGTAAGTTCCCTTATGGACATCATTATGGACATACATAATATTGCCTATAATCAATCCATATCATCCATTATTTAAAATGGAAAAAAAAAACCTGGTGTACAAAAAGAATGTTCATCAAGCCCTGCCTGAAAACTTTTCCAATCATTTAAATTATATGTGTGTGCATGTGTACTCATCTTAAATTTCTCAACAGTCAATTCTTTCTCTCTAAACAATGAGATAAGATGTATAAAACACTGAGCACAGCGTCTGACATGTAGGATGGCAAGTAGGCAAAAGGGAATCGCTTCCACATCACCTAGATTATCTTTCTTTCTTGTATAAACTATCATTTCTTCAAGTCACTCAAAATTCTGTTTATGGAGGTCCATCGATTTTTGGATATCATTACACTGTGTTTGTAATACCACTGAAACAACCAGTATACGATTGCAGAGTTCTGGTATATGCAGTTGTCTCTACCCTACATTCCCAAGTTTGAGAAAACGAAGGGGAAATAAAATGGGCAAATTAATAAAACTTAATTTTGTTTAACCTTAATGCATAAAATAAAATTTTGACTTATTTACATGTGGTGTTCTTTAAATAAGGATGACTCTTGATGAATGTGGTGACTAAGCCTTTTCTCTACTGTGAAACAAGATCGATGAATGGCAATTTTATTTATTATCTCAGGATTCATGTATTTATCAGTTGTGCCAGGCAAGGTGTGAAAAGGGTCAGAATTTAGTGATGTATCTGTTAAGAAGTTGTGGCAGAGTTTGGGGGGAAAAGGCCCCTGACAGCAGGAAGCCATCCAGGTAGGCAGGGCAGGCCCCTCCAGCATGATAGTAATGTTCAGAGGCAACTGAGATAAAGGGTCAATGATAAAATTGTGATTGTGCTAACAAGTAGGCAGAGCAGGTGATAGTGAATCCAGGGTGGCAAAACTCAGCAGCTAGCCTCTGGGAGATCTGTCCATGGCCCTGGGAGAAGGAGGAGATTGTAAGACTAAGGCAGGGACTCAGATCTGGCAAAGGGGACACAAGGCAAGTCAGATCAATGAGAAATGGTGGACATAATAGGGATTAAAGCAAAACTAGAGTCAAATAAACGCACTGTAGAGTGATGATGTCCAAAAGGTATCTCTGGCTCTGAAACTTAAGTGGAAGGACCCTGGTGGTCAGAATGGAGCCACTGTAGGACAGTGAGTCATGTCCAGTGGTCAGTGATGGGTAGGTTGTCAAGAAGCCAAATATTTGGCACCTGGGCCTGTTAAGCTGCTCCAGCATTTCTTACACAATGACCAGTCACTAGCATCACCCTATTGGTGTAAAGGGAGAATGCAGAGACTATTTAAGTTCTTCCTTAAATCAATTGGTTTGATGCTAGGAGTGGGATTGAAATTTATGTGGAAATCATCATGTCTATCATGAAGAGGGAAGGAAGACATCTGCAGAAGAAGTAAAGAGGCATGGTGAGGAGAGATGTTGATAAATGGTCCTTATACTTTGTAAAGACAATTTTACTTACATAAGTAAACACTTTCTACTCAAAGTCTAGCTTTTAGATAGTTAGCTACATCTGTTAACTTGGGAAAGAGTCAGAATTACAGTATCATTTGTATGAATACAGTGTTCTGTCTTGTACAGGGGATTTTAAGTGAATCAGGGAGAGAAAGACTTTGTTTCGGTGATTTCAAACTATTTATTGGATACTAACTATTTCTAGAGATTTTCCTTTTTTCCTTGCCATAGACTTCTCCTTACCACAACTCATCACTGACAATTGATCCCTCACCCTAACAACCTTCTGCATAAACTATTTTCTGTATTTACCACCACCATCTTTTGATAGTGCCTAGATGAGACAACTGCCTACCCTTTACTACTCTGAAGAGGGGCTGCAAGAAACATGGGGTCCTAACTGGGCCGTACACACTAACAGTTAGGAGACTCTATTGTTGGTAAGAAAGAGAGGCCCAGAGAAAGGGAGCAGGTCAGCTAAAGATATATAGGAGTCCTGTTTAGGGGAGGCAACAGCTGATTTAATTGTCTTCTCAAGAGTAGGGACCAGATTATTTGCCATCTCCCGCCAGACTCTTCTCCAGCTGAGTCCCCCTCTACTTTGTTATTGGTGTTCTCCAGGTCTCTGTATCCTTCTCCATGTCTTTGCTGGATAATCAGAACTAGGGGTTAAGATTTAGGATGGCTTACAGTAGGCCTTGAGTTCCATGAAGGGATTAATAGAGTTCTACTCTGGCTATAATGGAGTGGCTTATATTATACCCACCCCCTGCTTAGAACCAAGCATGTCTGTTTGACAGCACTTGAGAACAACCAAGAAAGCCAAAATATTAAATGCCAGAATTTCCCCAAGAGGAAAATGCATTAAGGAAAATCTGATATTCTGTACTATTTTTTTCCTCGAAAGTGAAAAAAATGCTGATTCAGAAGACCCACATGGAGCAAGAGTCTGAGAAACCAAGTAGAAAGTACAAGCTCAAATGTAGAAAAGGCAGAGTTTGATAATATTGGAAGCTGGAAAGATAAAACATCTAATTTTGGGCTTCTAAAGCAGCCAGGACTTGAAGGACCAACATCACAGAGAGAAGAAAAACAGAGAATTAAGCTCTTCTACTGATTATCCTCTTAAGGAATGTGATGGTTCTTAAGCAGAATGTAGCAAGAGGTTGAGAGGCCAAGGAGAAAACACACCAAAAGACTAAAAATCTAAACAGCATTTTCTGCAGCCAAAATTATAAGAAGAAAAAAAATATATAGTTCAGGCCCCACCAAGAAGGAGGAGTTCTGGTGAACATTCCCAGGGTTTATTTAAAATTCTTGAAGACTTTCAAGGTAAGAATAAGGATAAACTAGAAACAGATTAGGCCTTACAATGATAGAAGCCCAGCTCCAAATTAATTTAATATATGACTAAATTAGGGTAAACTGCCTCTGTAGGGATCAAAAGTACATTCTCTCTGGAGGAAGGTGACATTGATCAGAACTGCTGTAATTTTCATACACAATGTCTAGCATTCCATCAAGAGTTACTAGACATTAGTCACCAGAGGCCCAGAAGAAATAGGGGTGAAGGGGAAATGGGGATAAGAGAGGTTGAGTAATGGGTGCAAATATGCATTTAGAGAAAAGAAATAAGACCTAGTATTTGATAGATAAGTGCGGTGACTATAGTTTACAATAACAGATTGTACATTTCAAAATAGCTAGAAAAGAACAATTTGAATATTTCTTGCATAAAGAAAAGAGGAATATTTAACGGTATGAATATTCCAGTTACACTGATTTGATCTTTGCAAATTATAGGAATATATTAAATTATCACATGTACCCTGAAAATATGTACATCTATTATGAATCAATAAAAATTTAAATTAAGAAAGGGTTACTAGGCACTTAAAGAGATAGATAATAACAAAAAGGAGACAATAAAAACTGAGTAAAAAGTGATTCAGATTTTGGAGTTATCAGGCATGGATTGTAAAATAAATGCAATTAACATATTTAGAAAAAAACAAGTTACAGAATTTCACCAGATGCATATTTTTTATAAAAAAGGAAATGGAAATTTAGAAGAAATAAATTTATGACTGAAAGTAGGGTTTATATAAATGGATTTAATGCCAAATTAAATACAATTAAAGAGAGGACTGGCAAACTGGAAGTTAGGGCAATAAAAGATAACCAGAGCAAAGCATAGACCAATGGAAAACAGAAAACATATGCATGGCTCATGAATCATAAAGCATGATTCAGCATATTTCAAAGAATCAAAACAATTTAAAGTTCCAAGAATGATCTCTGAACAAAATGGAATTAGCTAGAAATTAATATCAAAGAGATAACACATGAAAAACATAAAAATCCCCATATGTTTGGAATTAAATCATATACTTCTAAGTAGTTTATGAGTCAAAGAAGAAATCACAATAATAGATGAGAATAAAATAATAACTATAATACGACACACTGAAACTTTTGGAATGTCATACTGTAAGTGAAATTTATAGCCCTAATATATAAAACTTAAAGTTGTAGAGGCTAAAACAATCAATGAACCAATCTACAGAAGTTAAGAAAAAGAAAACACCAAAATAAACCTCTATAGGTAGAAAAAAGAAAATAATAATTATTTAAAAATTGCAAAATTAATAAGACATTAACTATACAGTAAATTAATATGGCCCAAAGATATTATTTTTAAAAAGTTTATGCAACCTCTTATATACTCATATGTAGGCCCATTATTCATAAATTTGAAAGGATTTTACCTGATAAAATATAACTAGAGTTTTCTTTCCATTGATATGCATATATCGCATACATTTCTGAGTTGCTTCATGTCATAGTTGAAATAGAAAAAAATTAAAAACTTGATGTTCTACAACAAAATTTGTCGATGAGCTTATTTTTAATTATATATGTTTTGATTTATACATGTATGTATTACATGAATAATATTCTTAAATGTATATGTATGCATATTTGAAATAAGGTTTTAATGCAATATAGCAAATATTTTTGCATTTTCAATGTGCTAGGCATTGGAAGTAGACAGGAAGGTAGATATAGTCCTGACTTTCCTTAAATTTAAGGTCTAATAGGAATGATTATGTTGAGAAAGAACAAAAGGAATAAAAGAAGAGAGTAAGGAAAAGAAGAAAGAATTCTTCCATGCTTCTTGGACAAAGTCAAGAGGAAATGATTATCTAGATTAATCAGGTTTTTATTTTTTGTTTTTAACCTTATAATCCTCTCTTTTCTATTACCCAATTAATTTAGATTAATTATCCATTTTGATTTTACTTGGTCTATATGCCCTGGCTTTATTTCACCGTATTTTATAATTTTATTTTCATATACTTCTCTAAAATTTTCATTTGAATGATTTCCATGATTCTCAGAGGAAAGGCTCTAACTGGAGTCATGGCTCATAGCATAGTATTAGGTAGAGACTGGGCATTAAAGAAATATTTGTATTTAATATTTAAAATGACATAACCTAAAATGGAAAATGCTTGTTTTACACATGCAGCAGGGATATTGGAGCCCAGCTGGACTTACCCGCCTTTCTATGCCATTGCTTTATGTCTTGTGTCACTTCCCACATCTTTTCCTTGTCTTCTCTGCCTACCTATAATTGTAGGCATTGTTTTGGGCCTTCTTCTAGCCTCAACTCCTCCCAGGGATCTACCAGTGAAGACTCCAACCTTTATTCAATGAAGGATAATTGCGCTTTCCATTTTTATCACTCATTGGCTTTCTCGTTGCCTACCTGTATCTCTAGATATCTTTCTTCATGTACATGTCTTGTCCCTGCCTGGAAACCTCATTCAGTGAGAAGATGTTGATACTAGATACTATGGGAAATGCAAACAAAATGCATACCCTCTCACCCACCCACACACACATATTGAGCTCTGATGGCTTCTGTTCCAGTTGTTGCCTAATTCTTAATAGAGCTTGTGGTAAATACTCCAATAATTATTCAGTCATCTGTCCCCCAAATAATAGAATCTCCACATTTTTGATGAACACTAGGAATAAGATTGCACTTCTAGTCTTTGTAGCAAGGTGCAGCCAGATGATTCTGGCCAATGTGATGGTAGCAAAAATAATATATAAATAATATATAAAATAATATATAAAATTTATATAATATATAAAATGTGTTTCCTGACATTCTTTTTGTTTGTGCTAATACATGGAACTAAAATGCAGTTGGACCAAGAGGGTGAGATTACACACTATGCAGCAACAAAGTAAAAGGTGCCTAACTTCTTGGAGACCTGTGTCAGTCCAGGATCATCTATCTAGATTTTAAATGAAAAACTACTCTCCTGTAGTTTCTGTTAGGTTGGGATCTCCTTCACTCACTTTCACGCACTGTCTAACCTACTCCTAACTAATCAAGGCTCTTCATCAGGACATCATGTTAATATTCCTGTACCTCAATAAACTCATAAAGTAGTAATAATGACTTCTCAGGATTTTAATGACCACATTAGACAGAATAGGTAAGATTTCATTGTGCCTGATTTCCAAAGTCAAAATATATTACATGCTTTTGATAGGTTCTTTAGGAAATATTTATTTTATTACATGGCCCTTCATAGAGCAAATTATCTGCCTCATTAAGTGACTATCTATAGATTGATTTCATTGTGTTAAGATGTTGTCAACAGAATTTTCCTATTAAAATAGTAGTTTGTACCTGAAATGAAAATCTGAAACTTATACATTTAAAGTTAGTGTCCTAAATGGTCTAAAATTGACAAATAGGACATATTTATCTTAGTTTTTGTTCTCAGGTTTTAGTCCTGCAGTAAAAATAATCAATAGTTATCCGAAGACTTATCCCTTAAGGACAAATATTCTATGGTGCAAATCATGAGATAATCTTCAGGGTTCCAGGTAAAACTAGGTGAAAAAAAATTCAGGCAACAAGAGCCCCACCCTTGAGAACTCCAAGAACTGCCAGGAGCTCTCATCGTGGTTTTCCATACTCCACACCCTTACCAGCTTCTTTCTTCCGTTAATATTTTCCTACTTCCTGTTTTTTCCCCTGAGTTCAAAGTACCTTGATTTTTAAGGGAAAACTAGTAGTTACATTAATTAATCCATCTTAAACTATTAATGACTGCCGTGTGTACATGTAACAGTGTCAATTCCTCCCTGTCATTGCATGTGCCCTACGGCAGGTGTGGCACAGCACCAGCTCTGCCCCATTCTGGTTAATAGGGAAGTGATAGTCTTCTCTTTAGGAGGGACTTCTTGGGAAAACCAACACTTAGAGTGGGAGGGAAGGGGTGAAACTGCTAAAATTGAATTCATATCATCTAGCTTCCTCATTTAGGCAACACATTGATATATATGAATCTGTAGCAAAAGACACAAGAATAGCAAGTGAGCCAGCCATGGTTTTCAACAGGACCATAGGGCCTCTAGAGACCCCTGGCTAACTTGAGTTTGCCATTTAAGAAAAAACTCCGAAAATCTTGGGTGGAGGCTAAGTAGTCATTGAAGGTGACAGGGAGGGTGGGTTTTGTGCTGAAACTCCTCTAACATTTACATTTTATGCTTTACGCTCACAGGTAGATATCGTAGATGAGCAGAGAAATTCTGAGAGTGCATTGCACAATTGAAGGTAATCATGAACTGCCATTCCATCTACGGGTTATCTTTAGTCTTTGGGTGAATATCATATGGTCTTAATAGAGACTGACTTAAAAAAAATCTATGAATGTCCACAGATTCATTTGCATTATAGCAATAACTTGGCAGACTAGGAGGCCAATGCCTCATCTATTAGGCAACTGGAGCTTCTAACTTGGCATAACAGAAAGAAGTTCTTCAGGGCTATGAAAACTCAAATTGCAACTTTGGCTCTAACCCTTTACTAGTTGCATGACCACAAGCCTATTACTTAACATTTTAATTTCCCTTTCTGTAAATGAATATCTTTCTTCATCATTGTTATGAAATTTAAATAATAAAGTATAGACAAAACATGTCTAGCATATTGTTCTTTTCCGACCCTGTTATCATGTCTGAATCTCAACCAGAAGTCATTTGTAGCAGGTGCAGTGCTGTTCCTTTATTCTATCACCAACCCACAGGCCAGGAATATGCAAAGACTCTGGTGATGATGTCAGGAGTTTTCACCATGGTTCTGAGGCTGGAATATCCGAGATCATTATCTTTAAACCCAGAATGGTGGTGAAGGAAGACTATTCTCTGGTCGCATCTAAGGCTCGGCTTGGTGAAAGATGGCATAGATAGTCTCGTGGGGTCTCATGTGTCCTGTAATTCTTTGCACAGCAAGATTTTGCCTTTGTTATTTTGTTCAAGCCACTGCAGCAGATCTGACCCAATTTAGCTGTTACTATTTCCTCCCTGCAAAAATGAAGCTCAGAGAAGGCCAGGGCTGTTGTGTGATGTCCATAACTCACCTAACATTTGCTGCCCTCTCCCAGCTCATGAGCACCTGTAGAGCTGAGTTTTACCTAGACTCTCTCAGTAACTAGTTTGGGTTGGATATTTGGGCTCTCTTATCTCTTCTTTTACTGTCTAGCTAATGTAATTGACTCAGTGTCAGCTGCAAAAGCTAGTTGCCTATTTAGTGTGACATGCAGGTGGCCCCCAGAGAGTTCCCTATTGGCTTCCACAGTGGCCATTATTTCCATTTGAGGCAAGACTCAGAGCTCCAGAAGGTGTTTCACAGCTGAAATATACAGATCATCCATAAGAGAAGAAAGGGTGGGGTCATTCGCACATTTACATCGATTAATGAGCACGTTGGCATAGATTCGTTATCAGACTAGTTGGCTGTATCATTGGAAATCTCGAAACCAAGCCTGGAGGGGAAGGAACAGGATACAAGGCTGGCATTGTTAGATGACAGTGAGCAGAAAGGAAGACTTCTGGGTTTTGGAGCTCCGTCCTGGGTTTCTGCACTGGGACACATGGAGATGCCAATATTAGCATAAGACAGCTGATTTGTGGAAGAAAGGACCTTAAACATACCGAGGTGGCTAATTATGTGTGGTAGAAATATGGACAATGCTCCTTTCTTCTTTGCACTTTCCAAATTCTTTAAAAAACACGTAATGTGACAAATGTCATGAGAGAAGTGTTAACTACACAGACATTTTAAAGGTTGAAATTCCATGATTCCTTGTCTGACCTTTCATGGTTTAAAGGAGAAACTGAATGACTGTCACAAGTGTGGTTACAGGTGATGTAGGCTTTGGTGCCTTCTTCACGGTTCCATTATGCTACAGCCACTTTATCTGATGGCCTCTCTGACATGTGGTGATATCCATCATTCCTTTTCTACCCTTGAGATACCCCTCTACTTCAGCATGACCCTGTCACTCTACCTTCTCCAGCAGCCTCCATAACCCAGTTGTGCCTATTTAATTAAATGACTATTTGCAGAAGATTTCCTTTTCCTAGAAGACTATGCCTATATCTACAAACTGAAGTTGATCCTTACCACAGTTTAGTGATTCGATGCAGTTAGGACACTTAGTGAGAAATTGATTCAGTTCCTTAGCATCTGTTTGTTCTGTATTGACATAGGTTGGCTGAGCCACCTTGATCAGGTAATTCTGGGAATAAATAAACTTGATCAGACATGACTAGTATGGCTGTCCACATAGATCCGAAGTTCCTTTTCGCTTTCTGCAACAGTTGCCCGAGTCTGTGAGTTTCTGCCTGGCAGTGGTTTGGTCAACCATGTGACTTCAGCCAGCTTCAGGCTGAATTCAGGTGACACAAGCCAAAATTATCAAGTAATCCAGGATGCCCAACACATGAACTAGAGTTTTAGGTTGGATGCCAAGTATCTAGACCTCTCAGGTCCATAGTTACCTCATCTGGAAAAGGAGGATAAAAGTTCTAGCCTACTTAATAGCTTAAGTTACTGTCAGGATCAAATTGGGTTGTGAATGTTGCAGTCTTCTGAAAATTAAAGTGCTGTATATGTGGATAGTGCTTTTATTAACAGACTGACCATCACATAGTCCAATCAGCTCAATCAAGGTCTAACCAAGCCTCAGAAGGAGGGAGCTTGTTACCACGTGACAATAGCCTACTTAAGGGTCATCCCTGGCGACCAATTTGCCACTTTTCCCTGTTTTTACTCCTGTTTAGCCCTGGAAACATTGCAAGTGATTTCCATCTGATTTAGGAAAGTAATGGAGCAAAGAGACTATCTGTAAACATAAAGAATACAATTGGAAACATTATGTGTGTATATAAAGAAAGAGAAATAAAACCAGGCAAAAAAAACTTTACAGCTTGTCTCAAAAGAATTGTAAAATTAGTGGATGAAGGGCATGTTGTTACTTTTTTATATTTGCATTTTGCCAGTGGAAGGCCTCATAATATTTTTACTGTATTTGTATACTTGGCTCTTCTGCTTGTCACATGGATTGAAAACTGAGACTCAGAATTGGAGACTGCTAGGAGCTAGGAGAAGGGAGAAAGTCTGAAGTGGGGTTGGCCACACTTCCTCAGAACCTTCCCCTGGTGCAGAGCTGAGCAGGTGCAGGCATCAGGCCTGACTGTACCACTCACATGCAGGCTTCATTCAGACCCTCTTAAGATGTGTATTTTGGGGGAACACATTCTCTATTCTCCATTCTCCTCATTTGTACTCTGTCTTAAAAAAAAAGGAAGCTAAATCAAAACAAAACAAATGTTCATTAAGATAAAACCTCAGGTTTCTAACCTCAGTGCTCATACTCAATTGCTCTGATATGGTCATTCTAATGCTTTTGAATGATTAATATCTTGATGCTTGATCTATATCTGAAGGAATTTTACTTGTGCATTGCAAAGTTAGTTAATTTGTTCGCCCAGCTTGCTATGGATGAAATTATGTCCTGCCCCACCCCCAAATTCCTGGGTTGAAGCCCTAACCCCAATTTGACTGTATTTGAACATAAGGCTTTTAGGAGCTAATTGAGGTTAAATGAGGTCATAAGGGTAGAGCCCTAATCTGATAAGGTTGGTGACCTTATAAGAAGAGGAAGAGAGAGAGCTGTCTTTCTCTCTCTCTTTCTGCCATGTGAGGACATAGTGAGAAGGCACCCGCGTACACTTCAGATGAGAGCTCTCGTCAAATACTCAATAAACCAGCACCTTGATCTAAGACTTCCCATTCTCTAAAACTATGAGAAAATAAATATCTGTTGACTAAATCATCCAGTCTATGACATTTTGTTATGGCATCCCAAGCCAACTAATGTACAATTAATTGCTTGTGTGCATTTACTCTAAATTAATTAAGGATTAATTTGACTCTTCAATTTTGAAGGCATTTCTGTTTCCCAAATAAGCTAACTGGTTACATCATTCAGAAAACAAGAGGAAGGACAATGGTTGACTCTGTAGCTGGGTATCCACGGAGGTCATGTCATTTGACAAAGCTTGTCCAGTGACAAGTGCTAACTCAGGCCTAAGACCCAGCCTGCTGAGTCCTATCTGGTGTGTTTCACACTATAGTAAGCACTTAGATACCACCAAATCCAAAGCCTTTCCCAGTGTGCCAAAAGTAATCTATCTAACCAGGACTCAAAATCCAGAAACCATAAAGAGAGGATGAATAAAGATGACTGTGTTAAAAAACAAAATAGGATTTCTGCCTTTGGCAAAAATAAAACAAAACTCTACCACAATCACAGTCAAAAGGCAAATGACAGATTTTAAAAAAAGTGTTTGGCATCTTCAACTATTAATAATAACCTGATAGGAAAATGGGCAAAGCAAATGAACAGACGGTTCACACTTAAAGAAATGTAACTATTTTAAATGTGTGTAAAAATATTTTCCATCCCTTGTAATAAGAGAAGTGCACATTTAAATTTTACTGAGATGTAATAGTTCACTTATCAGATTGGCAAGAATCCAAAAGTTTGATACAACATTTTATTGCAAGGTTGTGGGACAACGAGCACATTGACTCAAGGTGCAAAGTCAAATTGGCACAATGTTTTTGGAGGGCAATTGAAAAATATCCAAAACTACAAGTGTATACTTTTTTCACCCAGATTTTTTTTAATGGGAATTGGTCCTATAGTTTGCAGAGGGCAGAATAACTTTCATCTAAAGTAATTCACTTAGCATTGTTAGTAAAGTAAGCAAATGGAATCAACCCCAAGTTCCATCAATGTGAAAGTGTTAAAATAAATGGTGATGTCATCACAAAACAGAATACACTGAGAAGAATGAAGACCCTCCTTATTTAGTGACATGGAAAGATCTACAAGGTATACTGTTAGCAGAATAAACAAAGGATAAATATTTTGCTACCTTTGAACAATAAAATTCTTATGTAGATCTAAATAAATACTGGAAGGACATACAAATTTGTAAGTGGCCTATAGAGGTGGGCAGATACAGGAAGAGATAGGAAAAGGAAGGAGGCTTTGGACTTTATACATTCTCTCAACATAACTTTTTTGAGCCAGGTAAATTTATTACCTATTCATAATTAAATTTAAAAGATAAATAAAATGGAGAGAGAAAGCTATCTATGAAGGGAATTCAGAATTCCCTCAGTAAACTGTGCCACTTTTTTCTGTTTCCTGATGTGAATAATTTCTTCCTTATGACTATTTGAGTAGCTTCAGAGTAATAATTTTACTTGACAGTTTAAAAAACTACATATAGAATGCTTCCAACATAAAGAAATGATATATGTTTGAGGTGATGGATATCCCAATTACCCTGATTTGATCATTACACATTGTATACATGTATGCAAATATCATGTCTGATTACACACCCTATAAATATGTACAATTATCATGTATCAATTAAAAATAAATAAAATAATATATATAGAGAGAAGTCACTACATATTCTGAAAGTATAATATTTAAAAGAGGGTTGGCCAAGAAACTGGAAAATGCAATCTCAAAATAATCTTGCCACAGTTTAAAACGTTTTCCGTCAATATCTGTAGCATGGAATCGTAGAAATAAACAGGGCTTAGACACAGCCACTTTGGAGTTTAAATCTCATTTCTGCCACTAACAAGCTTTGTGATCTGGATGATTACCTTTACTTCTAACAACTTCAGTTACTGCTGTTAAAAATGATAATAGTAGTAACCACAGTAGTAGTGGTGAGTATCCACTGGGATCATTCAGGTTGAAGGGTTGGCACTGGGAGACTTGTCGTAGATGGTAGCTATTATTAAATGATTTCTATATTCATGGTCATTGTGAAAATTATAGAAATGGGTAGGTGTTCGCAAAATAAAGACAGTCTGCAGAGGTCAGTAACATCTCGCCTATCTGGAATTTCCCTACCTCTGATCTCACTCACTGTCGGAACACAGAACATAGAAACAGAAAGACACAAATAATGGCTCTTGGTAGCAAAACGGATTCCACAAATATTTATAGGAAAGTTTGAGCACTTGATTCTTTGGAGAGCCTCTTGAAAGCTTCTGTAGAGGCCGGGCGTGGTGGCTCATGCCTGTAATCCCAGCACTCTGGGAGGCCGAGGCGGGCGGATTGCTCAAGGTCAGGAGTTCGAAACCAGCCTGAGCAAGAGCGAGACCCTGCCTCTACTATAAATAGAAAGAAATTAATTGGCCAACTAATATATATATAGAAAAAATTGGCTGGGCGTGGTGGCGCATGCCTGTAATCCCAGCTACTCGGGAGGCTGAGGCAGTAGGTTTGCTTGAGCCCAGGAGTTTGAGGTTGCTGTGAGCTAAGCTGATGCCATGGCACTCACTCTAGCCCAGGCAACAAAGTGAGACTCTGTCTCAAAAAAAAAAGAAAGCTTCTGTAGAGCTGATTTGGCTTGGATTTTGTGGCGGTGGCAAGAGGAGAATTAGAGAGGCAAATGACATAGTCACATGTGCTGCCCAGTGAAAGTGACAGGTGGAGACCTGAGAGAAGAGCCATAAGCAACAAACACAAGAACCTAGAGCATCACAGTTGGGAGCTTTTCTCCAGGATACACATCTAAGACCCCAGTGAACTGTGAAGACTTTGCCCTGCCAGGCCATGTCTATAATAAGTACTTACACAGTAGGTTTGGAAAGGTAGGAAAGAATAAAGATTTTCATAAAACATGCTTAAAATAAAAATAAATGTTGATGTTTAAATACCTAGTTATGTATAAAATTCAACTCTCTTGAATTATTCATTCCCTGCATTTTTCATAAATAGCTAAAATTTTACTGTATTCAGTACCCAAAGGCTCATTAGAAACAGAAACTCTAACGGAAAACTCTGGGCTGAGATGATTAAAAACATTTAAATATAGCTTGAAACAAGAAAGCTGCACAATAAATGGGATAGTGTTCCTATGTGCTCTTGGAAACCCTGGTAAACAAACAGAACCAAGTTACCTGTCCTGCCTTTGACTTGAGGCTTATGTATGCATAGAGGATTGCCTGTAATATTTCCCACCAGGCTCTCTTCTTGAGTTATTATGACTTGTTTAGATTTGGGGAAACCTAAGAACTGAACAATGACTTTTGAAAGTTGCAAGTTGCTTGAAGGGAAAACACTTCAACTGTTGTGAGTGTAGCTTGGTAAATGATACCCTCTTTTGGAACTGTGAAACAGAGATCCTAAGACCTGTTAAGCTTTTGTTTATAGAGGCACAGGAGGACACTTGCCTCCCAAAACTTTGCTACCATCCACTTGGGATAAGGACAACTGTCCTCAGCAACAAAACCACAAGATACTCTTCACATTTCCCAAACAGGCAGCAATCAGACTGTCTGTGCACAGTCTGCATCACATATTTTGTGGATGACATAGGTAGCTACATTCCTTTATTATGTGGAGTGCCCCAGTCATTCTGCAAACAATGATGCCACTGCTGTGGCTACTAACCAAGAGAAATTGCAGGACCAGATCCAAGAAGTTTGTTTATAATAGAAAGTGACCAATCACTTTCATTATCACCATCATTATATTAACAAAGTAATAATGGAGAATCAAATCCTTGTTGTTGATTAAATTCCACTTCAAGATCAGAATATA
>VSMD01017880.1:0-18090 GCA_008750895.1 Mirza zaza
GGCGCGGTGGCTCAAGCCTGTAATCCTAGCTCTCTGGGAGGCCGAGGTGGGCGGATCGTTTGAGCTCAGGAGTTCGAGACCAGCCTGAGCAAGAGCGAGACCCCATCTCTACTATAAAATAGAAAGAAATTAATTGGCCAACTAAAATATATATAGAAAAAATTAGCCGGGCATGGTGGCACATGCCTGTAGTCCCAGCTACTTGGGAGGCTGAGGCAGTAGGATTGCTTGAGCCCAGGAGTTTGAGGTTGCTGTGAGCTAGGCTGACGCCACGGCACTCACTCTAGCCTGGGCAATAAAGTGAAACTCTGTCTCAAAAAAAAAAAAAAAATTGTTCAGGTTTATACCCCTTGCTACTTTGAAACTTGGTTGTGCACTCACTGCTTTCTTTTCCTATGTTCTCCACTTGCCTCCCAATGATCACCAAGAGACATACAGACCCTGATAGCTGGCCCTGCAGTGCCTCAAACTGTGGCCAGTCTTACTGGGTCAGCAGGTGCGACCTCTCTGCATCAGAAGGCGAGTCCTAGGACTTCCTCACTTGCCAATTCTGATTCCAGGTGGACTTCTTTTTTTCTCTCTTCTTGTTTTAGAGACAGGGTCTTGCTCTGTCATCCAAGTGGGAGTGCAGTCGTGTTATCAATCATAGCTCACTGTAACCTCAAACTCCGAGGCTCAGGTGATCCTCCCAATTCAGCCTCCCAAGTGGCTAGCACTACAGGCGTGCACCTCTATGCCCTGCTAATTTTTTAATTTTTATTTTTTGTAGAGACAGGGTCTCACTATGTTGCCCAGGCTGGTCTTGAACTCCTGGCCTCAAGCAATCCTTCTGCCTCAGCCTCCCAAAATGCTGGGATTACAGGCATGAGCCACCACACCTGGCCCCAGGTGGTCTGTCTTTATATGGGAATCATGGGCTACATTTATTTTATAAACATCATACTGCACATAGGCACATTATTAAACTACTTTTGTCATTTATTTTTATGTACATCAACAGAAAATCTTGAACTACTCCTAAGTCATTTTCTTCTGGAAGCAATATTTTACTTGGGTTAGTATGAAATGAAACCTTATGAATAACATTAAGTAATATTTAAAAATTTTTAGCTCTAGAAATGAGGGTACATGTATATTTAGTGAAAATATATATGCTGTACATAAAATGGAAATTCTTGAATTGGATTGTTTTACATCTTCCATAGTACCTAATGTAGCATTCTCTTTACAGCAGTCAAGCAAATAAAATCCATATCAACTAAGCTCACAATGTAACATAAAAATTCTGTGAGTGTAAAATGTATTTTCTCCTTCCTGCTATTGACTGGATAAATAAAATATGGGGAAAATGTCTTGTGACTTGAGGTGACACATGCATTAAAAATCCATTAGCCTGTCAAAGAGTATTTTTTTTCTGATAAATTGGAAGTTTCCAAATATGATGAGAGACATAATTTCATGAAAATTATGTTATCTTAAAGCTACCAGACAAGAATGGATTCATTTACTCTCTGATTTTATTCAACAAGTAATTTTTGGTGTTCTCTGGATGCCAGCTACTGTGTAAAGTGGGGATGCAGCCACTTATAAGCTACACACCCTGCCTGACTGCTTGAGGTTCCAACAAGAAAACAGAGAGCTACGGTATGGCACATGGTAAGTGCTAGGATAAAGGGCATGCAGAAAACTGTAGAAGCACAAAGGAGGAAAACACAAGCAAGTCTAGGAAGATGACCTCACAGATCAGTTACTCCAGAGCAGGGGGATGGGAAAGAATATTTCTTGAAAAGGGAACATAGATGGGAAAACAGAGGAAGGAGGGAATGCAATGTCTGGGGGTCTGGAGAAAGTTCTCAGGGTTGGAGGGTAGAGCAGGAGCCCTGGGAGAGAGGGGATAGGCAAGAGGGAGCAGGCTGGGAAGGACAAGTCATGGAAGGCCTTGGAAAACTTATGGAGTTTGGTTGGAACCCCAGGAGCAATGGGCATCCATTGATTATGTATGTTTGTGTGCGTGTGTGTATTTGTTTGCTTTTGTACAGGAGCATTGTAGTTAGATTTATAATTCAGAAAAGATTCGTGGCTTTTGAATGTATTGAAGAGAGAAGTAAGATGGGAGCCAGAGGGATTGATTAGGAGGCTGGGATAGTGGCAAATATAGTGGTGACCTCAACTCGGTGAGGAGCCAAAAGGATAGAGGTGAAATCATGGATTTGAAGCTCTTTTGAGAGCTAGAATAAATAGGATTTGGTCTGTTTGGTACAAGAGGCAGAGAAAATTGCAAGACCAAATTGGCATACTTAGCATCCATCTACACACACACAACACACTCCAAAGGGGATCCTTGTGTAATCTTGTGTAATTCAGAAAATGTTGTCTAAACCTCCTCTCAAATCCCTATTTTCTAAATAAATGCACACATTAATTAGCATTCTACAGATTACACAGCAGATAAATGCTTGCTTAGAGTTTTTTTTAAAAAGTGGCTGGAGACCTAAGTCACATAACTCAAACTCTGAATTTTAGCAAGTGCTGATTAATGTGATATTATAGTTGCAGAGCCAAGGTAGGAATGATGCTTATGTCATTTCACATTGAAATTTCCACCCCAAATCATAAATAGGAAAATAAAATCAATCAAAGGATCAGATAATATGATATCAGATATCAGATAATCAATCAAAGGATTGATTTTAAAGGAACACCGGCAGACTAATTTGATAGCTTAATACATTTTAAAAATAAATTTTATTATGTATATTTAAAGTATACAACATGATGTTATGAGATGCACATGAGATGCGTGTGGGTAGGAAGATGGTTACTACAGTGAGGCAAATTATCATATCCATCATCTCACAGAGACACCCATTTTTTGTGTGTGGAAATAGCAGCTAGAATCATTTATCAAAAATCCTGAATAAAATACACTGTTATTAACTACAGTCCTCTCATGTTGTACATTATATCTCTACACATCTGCTACTTTTTTTGTTCATCCTACATATTACCTGATCCTTTGATTGACATTTCCCTTTTCCTCCTCTCACCTCATGCCTGGTAACCACTGTTTTATTCTTCATCTCTGTGTAATTTGACTTTTTTTTTTTTTTTTTTTAAGATTTCACATATGAGATTATGTAATATTTGTTTCTGTCTCTGACTCATTCCACTTAGCACAATGTCCTCTCGGTTCATCCATGCCTTGGCATATAGCAGAATCCCTTCCTTTTTTAAGGCTGAATAATATTCATATATCCATGTATATATCACAATTTCTTCATCCACTTGCCTGTCAATGGGCACTTAGGTTGTTTCCATATCTTGGCTATTGTGAATAATGCTGTGATGAACACGAGTGAGCAGAAATCTTTAGAGGGTAATTTCATTTCCTTTCAGTATATACCCAGAAGAGGAACTGTTGATTCATATAGCAATTTTATTTTTAATTTCTTTAGGAACCTCCATACTGTTTTCCACAATGGCTGCACCAATCTTCATTCCACCAACAGTGAACAAGGGTTCCCTTTTCTCCACACCCTCCCCAACACTTGTTACCTTTTGTCTTTTTGATAATAGTTATTGGAGGTGATATGGAAAATTTGATAGCTTACTATATTATTAATTTTATACTTTGGTGCATACACTCTCTAAATGTACACCAGTAATAAATTAACAGATTTGCTTTCCAAATTTAGACATACAGAAACTATGATAGTGATAGCAAAAGGATTTGAAAAAATAATATTATATGATTGAATAAAAATTTGTATCTATTAGACCACTGTGCTTTAGACAGCATAATCTTCAAACTTTCAAAGTTTATATTTAAAAGTAAGTACTTAAACATTAGTGAGTTACTAGTAGGTTAGGAATATTTATGATTATAGAATTTTAGAATTGAAAGTTAGATTTTATAATCTAAGAAATTATAAAAATAAACAAATCAAAACATAAAGATAGTCCTATTTCTAGCAAACCTTTGGATTATGTGAACTGAAAATTCTCTCCCTAAAACAGTTAGAAATGTAAGGAATATATAGAATATAAGGAATGCAAGCCTGAGCACACGGGAAAGTAAGAAAATTTTTCAGGAGCCTGAAACAAAAAATAAATTGAAATCCATGTGCCAAGCCTGTGAATTTTGGCCTGAAGAGTTTTATCACTCGAAGGAAGCCAGGGAATTGAGTTTTAAGGCTCGTGTGAGACTAGGAGATGAGGTGTCAGTCCCCAGTGAGGCAGATGGTTTGAACCCAGTCCTCTCCCACTGCTGCATGTAATGCCAGCACCCTTAAATAGCCACACGCACACTGAAAAAATGGACTTGGAAAACAAAATCTGCCTAGGTACAGAGAGACTACGAGGAAACTTGTTTTTGTCAGTCTTGAATGGAAGTAAGCAAAAAACTCAGAAACATCTTCTCTGAATTTCTGAGCAGTGTGAGTTTCACACTACCCTCACTTTGCATAGTAGGGGACCTCCAATCCAAGAGGTAGGTGATAGCATGGGGTATTCTGTAGAAACAACACATAAATAAAAGGCAAAATGTACATTTAGAGGTTTGTGAAACAACAGGACACTATAAAGATTAAGAAATATATATATATAAGTACAAAAGAGAAAACGATATTACCTTTGAAAGCATGGCAATTAGACTGACAGTTGATTTTCAATAAGGAAGTATAAGCCAGAAAGCAGTAATTGAATAATATATTTTAAATGTTGAGAAAATAGTAACTTAAAATTCTATACTCAGCTAAACTGTCATTCAGAAGTGAGGATCAAATAGAAATATATTCATTCAAACAGAAACTTAAAACAGAATTTTACTACTAATAGACAGTCTATGATGATGCTTTAGGCAGAAGGCAAAAATTAAATGTTTAGAGAAACAGTGAATTAAGATACTGGTAGACAAACACCACCAGTATAAACCTCCAAAATAGTAATGACTAACTGGAGGAATGAGACTATTGTGAACAATAATGACATATAAGATGAGATCTTGATCATAGTCAAAACATTCTGAAGATTGGAGAGGGAAAATATTGATCATTTCAAATATGCTTCTTAAAAATTTGAAGAGTCAACTAAACAAATGGAAATAGCTGCTGAAACAGGGATGGGAAAAAAAGAAAAACAGGAAAGGGGGAAGCACAGTAAAAGGATAAACAGAAAGCCCAAAATAAAATGCTAGAAATAAGTTTAAATATAGTGTAGAAAACATAAATGTAAATGCACTAAACTCCTTAATTAAAAGACATTCAGATAAAATAGAAATAAAGAAGCTTCACGCTATTTACAAGTCTCATCTAAAACATAAGAGACAGAATAGTTGACAATAAAAATATGGCAGGAGATGTACCAGAAAAATAGAAAGCAAAAGGAAGATTGATGCAGTTATACTGATGTCTGACAAAATAGAATATAAGGCAAAAAGTCTTACCAGGAATATAGAGGGATGTTACAAAATGATACATGTTTAAAATCATCAGAAGACATAATTCTAAACTTATTTTTACTCTATAATATCATCTTATGTTATACAATATGAAACAAACACCAAATGAATTACAAGGAAATTAACAATTTGCAATCAAAATTGGTATTTTAAAGTCATTATTTTTTAACATGCCATTTCCCAAATTCATTTATAAGTGCTATGCAACTTCAGTCAAAACCCAAATGGGTTTTTATGAAACTTGACAGGCAGAATTAAAAATATATATATATTTGGAGGTAAGAAGGGCCAAAGATGGAAAAAAAATCTACATCAAAAAAGGAATACAAACTTATAGAACTATAGTAATTAAAGCAGGAACAGGAATAGAAAAATAGGCCAATAGAACAGAATTGAGAAACAGACTAAGCAAATATGAAACCTTGACAGGTAGTATTATTTAATACAAATCAGGCATAGAGCATAGAAAACCCACACTGAAGCACAGAGTTCTTTCAGGTTAGCAAACCATTATTAACTTCCTGGTAAGGAGAAAGCTTTGGTGAAATAATTTAAGTCATACTCTTACGGCTTCCATACAGTGATAAAAATGATGTATAATTAATTGCTGATAGTAATATGCTTCCTATATCAAGTTCTTTGGGGATGTTTAAAAGGACTTAAAGACCAAGAAAGATATAATAGATTTTTAAGTATTCCTACCTCCTGAAGCAAATTACGAAGGCCACTTACGTATGTCATTGACATTAAAATTTGTTCTGCCAGCATCAGCCTCACACCTGGGTACAAAAGAGGGAGAGAGAGGGAGGGAGGGAAGGAGTTCTCCCTGAATCCCTCTGTACCTGGACTTCGGGGCTATTCATGAGCTAATAAATGGATTTCAAGCCTCTAAATTAATTTAATTAAGGTAATTTGTTATGACAATAATAGAACACTAACATTTTCTGATGTGAATTCAGCTGCTAGTTGGATTAATTGTTCACCTGTGTGTAATATGTTGCTTTTCTCTTACTGATTTTTATCTTTGGGTTTTACCAGGTTGATTATGATGTGGCCTTAGTAGGGTTGTCTTTGTTTATGCTGATTGGCATTCATTTAGCATCTTGTATGTGTAAATTTACATCTTTCCTAAAATTTGGAAAAATTTCACTCAGGATGTCTTTCAATATTTTTTCTGCACATTCTATCTCTACAGCTGGTATTCCAATTACTATACTCTAATAGGTGTTGGAAGTTTTATTCATTTTTTAAAATATATTTTCTCTGTGTTTTTCATGTTGAAGAATTTCTATTGATTTATTTTTAAGTCTACTTACTCTGTCATATCCATTGGGCTATTAATTCCATCCAACAAATATTTAATTTCAGAAATTCTATTTTTTTCAGTTCTAGAATTTCCACTTGATTCTTTATTGTTTTTCTCTTCTGAGTTCCCATTTCTCTGCTGAGATTGGTAGTCCCAACATCTGCTTCATTTAGGGATTTGATTTAATTGATTTTATTATCTCTTAAGACTGTGTAGATAGGTAGGTAGATAGGCAAAGTGTCTTCATATGTCGAGTTATTAACATTTGAATTGTACCATAGATAATATGAATGTTTAACTGTATGTATTCTAGATTTTATTATTTTTCTCCATTAAGTATCATTATTATTTTTTATTTATTTTTTTGAGACAGAGTCTTGCTCTGTTGCCCAGGCTAGAGTGTCGTGGTGTCAGCCTAGCTCACAGCAACCTCAAACTCCTGGGCTCAAGCCATCCTCCTGCCTCAGCCTTCCTGAGCAGCTTGGACTACAGGCATGCGCCCCGGCTAATTTTTTTCTATATATTTTTAGCTGGCCAATTAATTTCTTTCTATTTTTAGTAGAGACGGGGTCTCACTCTTGCTCAGGCTGGTTTTGACCTCCAGACCTTGAGTGATCCACCCGCCTCGGCCTCCCAGAGTGCTAGGATTACAGGCATGAGCCACCAAGCCCGGCCCATTAAGTATTATTTTCTTTGTTTCATTAGGTAATGTTTTTATCGAGGCTTGAACTATCGCTGTTTCTGGTGTGGCAGCTTCAGCTTTAGTTCAGATCTTTTGCCTTATTTACTTTCAGTCTATTCCTCACATGCTCAGTTTAGGGTTCACTCTGATATGGACAGAGTTTGGGGTTCTCCTCTCTGGCTCTTTCTTTTCTGGGATTTCCCCATTATTTTCAGTGTCCATAGATTCCTACCTTTACTTTTCCCATTCTCCAGGCAAGAAAGATTGTAAATTTCTTTTGTGTGTGTGTGTACGCCACCCCTTTTGAGGGAAAGTTAGCCATTTTTGCCACTGTATTTCATCTTTCGATTGCATTAATTTGTTTATCAAAGCCCCAAGGGTGGAGTTCAAGTTTTCTGCGAGGAACTACTATGTGTCCTTAAGTATTTAAACACTGGTTCAATTATTTTCTATTAGTAAAATTACTAGACTAAAGGGTATGTACAGTTTTAAGAATTTTATATGTAGTGCACAAGAATGCTTTTTCTCCACATTTTTTTTTACTGTTTTCAAAAGTCATAGCTGGAATGGTAACTTACCGCAATTTTTTTTTTCCAAAAGAGAGTTTGCATATAAATTTTTAGTTTTTAATTGTCTAATTACAACTTTTAAATATATTGCTATTGTTTTACCCTTGTTTATTTTATTTATTTATTTATTTTTGAGACAGAGTCTCGCTTTGTTGCCCAGGCTAGAGTGAGTACCATGGCATCAACCTAGCTCACAGCAACCTCACACTCCTGGGCTCAAGCAATCCTGCTGCCTCAGCCTCCCAAGTAGCTGGGACTACAGGCATGTGCCACCATGCCCGGCTAATTTTTTCTATATAGATTAGTTGGCCAATTAATTTCTTTCTACTTATAGTTAGAGACGGGGTCTCGCTCTTGCTCAGCCTGGTTTCAAACTCTCGACCTTGAGCAATCCACCCGCCTCGGCCTCCCAGAGTGCTAGGATTACAAGCGTGAGCCACCGCACTCGGCTACCCTTGTTTATTTGAAAGAGTTCTTTATATAACTGTCTTGGTCTGTTTTCTGTTGCTGTAAAAGAATACCTTAAACTGGGTAATTTTTTTACAACCACACTCTCTGGAAGTAACTAATCCAGTCCCAGGAGAGTGAGAACTCATTCCTGCAAGAATTAATCTAGTCCCACAGAGTGAAAGTAATCCTTCTTAATGATCTGATCGTCAATTAAAGGCCCCACCTCCCACCGGGGACCCAATTTCCCATACATGAATTCTGGGGAACACACTCAAATCACAGTAATAATGAAGGCCATTAATGTTTTGTCTCTTAGATATGTCACAAATTACTTCCCCAGTTTATCTGGCTTTTACTTGTTTATGCTATTTTTTGAATATAGGAGCTTTAACTTTTCTATAGTCAAATCTATCACTACTGAGAAACACTATCAGTTGATAATGAAGTTCATTGCTTGGGAATCAGACCAAAGTTCAAATTCTCCATCCATTACTAACTTGGACTCTGGGGCCTTAGTTACCCTGTCAGTTGGTGCAGGTTTCCCATCCATAAAATGGTCCTAGCGACGCCAAACATTGTGGTATTGTTAATATATTGTGCAAGACAACGCGTGTAAAATACCCCAGAGCTGGGAAATAAGTATCCAGTCACTGGTAGCTGCCACTGTTATTTCCATTTTCTCTCGTGTCTTCTTTTCCATGGTTAGAGAGTTCTCCACCTCACGGTTATAGATATGCACCAAAATTTTCTTGAAATGTATCTTTGTTTTCATAATTCTGTCCCTTCGTCTCTGATTTGAAATATTACCTATCAAATCTTTATATGTTCTTGAATTGTTTTGTTATAAGGCAGTGGATCGAGGGGACTTGGACACCAAAATCCAATTAGTCAAATTCTATTTATTCCTGCGCAGCGGCTGCCACCACTCCATGCAAGGAGGGAGAGCAGCCCCAAACTTTCTTGGTCTGGGGGTTTTATACCCCTTGGGCTGGCACCCCCACTGGAACGCAAGCAAGCCGGTTACAGAAGCCGGAGATGTGGGTTAGCTACATCCTCTTGTAAGTTGCCGATTAGCTACATTCTTTTGCAACAGTTTGTTTTTAACATAAAGTTTACACTCAACTACCCCTCCCACCTCCCATCCCATACTAAGTATTGTCTACCTGGTAATTTGCCTTTTCCACAGTTTATGAACTTAACACTGTTTTACTTATTGTCATTTTTATTGTATGTTTTAATATCAGTAGGTCCCAACTCTCTCGTATTTTCTCAAATCCTTTTTCCTGCACTTTCAAAGGAACTTTAGTCATTTGTTATTTTTATTGGGCTGGCATAAAGTATATGAGGAAAAATGAAAAATTCAACTTTTCAATCCAGGAACAGGGTATGGCTCTCCAGGTAAGCCATTCCCTAGCCATTTTACATTGACTGCTGTCATGTGTCAGATCTTCAATCTAATTGTGCGTTCTGTGTCATTTTTTAGTGGCATTTAAGAAAGTATTTCCACTCTTATCATTTCCAGTATTGCGTTATACATATTTCTTTTAAAATCTCATTTTATTATCGGAAACATCTAGCGCCGCGTTCAAGGGTGCATGCAATAAACAACTGAAAAGAGTCCTAGATTTTGTCACATCTGAACTAAGTGCGAGGTTAATGGGTTAGTATTTCATTCCCATTTTGCAGATAGAGAAACTGGGGCACACAGTGGCCAAGTAACTTGCCTCAATCCGAGTTCAGGCTTGACCCCATGTACTCTGGCCCCGCCGGGCGGAAAGTCCAGTCCCGAGACCAAACGGGAAGGAGGGACGCGCGACGTCCCCACGCCGGGAGAGAGGACTCTCTGGGCTCCGCACCGGGGCGCTGTTGGCACGCGGTGCGGGGTTCGGGCAGCGAGCCCGGGAGTCCAAGTTGCCTCGCCGCGGACACCAGGTGTCACCTGGCTGTGGCCGCCCAGCGCAGAGAGGGCGTCGGGCGGCGGGGAGGTGGCGGAGCGGGCGGGACGGGTGCGACGGGGCGCACGGGATGGGAGGAAGGCGCGCGGCTTCCCGCGGGGAGCCTTAAACAGCAGGGGAGTTTACCACGCCGCGCGTGGAGAGAGGGGCAGGGAAGCGGGCGGCGGGGCGCGCAGGGGCGCAGGGGCGCACGGGCACCGGCCGCGCCACCATGAAGGGCAACGGCAGCGCGCTGCTCAACTCCTCGCAGCAGGCGCCCGGCGGCGGGGACGGCGCGCGGCCGCGCCCCTCCTGGCTGGCCTCCACGCTCGCCTTCATCCTCATCTTCACCATCGTGGTGGACATCCTGGGCAACCTCCTGGTCATCCTGTCCGTGTATAGGAACAAGAAGCTCAGGAACGCAGGTAGGGGCTCCGGGCCGTCTGTCCCCTTTCCCAGCACCTTGAGGGACCACGCCCTCCGCTCTCAGTGCCCTTCGCTGAGCAAAGTTTCCTTCTTTTTCTTAAAAACTGGGGAAACTGGGGGCTCTGGAGTCATCTTCCCTGTTAGAGAATACTTTTCCTTTAGGCTGCCCATCGTATAGTGTCTTTCATAGGGCACTGAGGAGTCTCGGTCCCCAAGAGCTGGAAACTTTGCCCGAGTTCTCTTAGCTGTCTTCCCCCGCAGTCTAGTGTTCCATGTCTGCGGGTTTTTAGATTGAGGGGCACAGGTACCAGTTTGCAGAAAGTTCCTCAAGAATCACTTTCAAATCAGACCAACGAATCTACCAACTGCTTGGTTTTACAGGTGATTTAGTTTTCCCAACTTTATTAAAATAGGAGAAAACTTGTAAGTGGGCAAAATAGTGGAGCATCTGTTTTGGTTTTGTTCTGAGTTGTTTTCGTACAATTGAAGAAGAACTAGAGGTTCCTAAACGTGCTTTGGAAAGCCAGTGGTGCCCCTACTAGTAAACAGGTTTACATTTTAAAAACAGAAGTTGTAATGAAGCACACGCTGACACATCATATACAACTAAAGAAATTTTTGTGCCTGAGTTAAACTTGCTCTTTCCTCTGAGCAGTGAATTATTGAAGCTGGTTTGTCCACGGGATACTGGATGTTCTGAACTCTAAATGATGATTAGATCTTTGGTTCTGTGAACATTCTACTTCTCTATTTGGAGGCAAACTTTTGGGAGAAGGGATGGGGCAGGAACCATGCACTTAAACATTTGCCTGAATCAATATTTTGTTCTAACCAGCTGGTTGATAAAAGCTCTAATTTTGTTTAGCTCCTTTTGGGGAGAGTACTCCTTTTTTTTTTTCTTTTGCTTCCTATGGTGCTTGCACAGTGCACAGTTTAAGAATTAGTTAATAAGCACTTGCTGATATGAATTGAATTTGAGTTGGTAAATTGAATAAGCTCACTTCAGAGGTGATAGACTTAAACCAGAGGAATTCTGCCTTCAGGAAGAGGCTCATTTCCTCCTCGCTATAAAGGCAGCTTTCTATGGACCAAACAGTGTTCTGAGCATTAACTGGGTTAACTGACAATGCGGCCCTGTAGTGGGGTACCCATTGTTACCCACTTTACAGAGGAGGGACTGACACCGGTTGGTCACACGGGCTGTAAGTGTGAGCAGGTGTCATCCACAGAACTTGTTTCTGGAGCTCCACCTGCTTCCTTGCCATCAACTGCAGCACTTAGGAAGTTTGTGTCCTGCAGAACCTTTCATTTAAAAAGTGTTTCCGTGCCTGGATGATTCTGCTTCTTCTGTTGCATGAAAAGGAGCTTATGAAAAGTGCTCCTTACATTTTACTTTGTATTTTATTTGCTAAAGCAACTTTTAAAGAGGATGATCTATAAAATACTACATTCCTGTCGCCGACTTGGAGACCCTTAGCTTTCATCTGCAAAGCTTTTGAAATTTCATATTTTTATAATTGAGATTGTGTAGTCAGAGGTGCTGCTGTTGCAATTCAGACCATTTGAGGCTTTCTAGAATGGATGGTAATTTGAAACAGTGATAGTAATAGCTCATTGAAATCCGAGTTTGGGGATGCTTCTTACACGTTTTGATGAGTGTTCAGCCCTTCCATTTCAGTTAAATTAATGTTGTTAGCTTTAAGGATGAAAAGGAATAAAAGAGCAGAAGAAACAAGAACACTACAGAATCTAAGCTTTGAGCTGGTATTTTCTTTTGAAAATTTGTTATAATAGCAGTTATTTGTCCTCCCCTCTTCCCCTCAATGGAATGTGTTTCATTTGACATCCAGGGAAGAAATTAAAACTGTTTAATAACCTGCATGGTAGGGACACTGGCCAATCTGAGCAGACACAGACTCCAGACAGCCACTAGAATCTTAGGTGCCTGAAGAATGTTTGCTCTGCTCCTGTCCAAAATTTCATACTTCCATTGATGCTTCCATATTATTTATTCTGAGTAAATTTCATAGCATAATGGGATAATTCCTGCAGTGGAACACTAGGATTATATCCTTGCTATCCTCCTTCTGATTTGAGAAATCAGTTAAGTTACCAAACCTCATTTTCCACATTTGTCAAATACAGGTAATACCTAATCTTTTAGCCTCACATGATTGTTGCAATTGCCTAGCAAAATGATGCATATTAAAATACTTTGAAAAGGATAAAGCAAGTAATGTTATGTCTTTATTTTTTTCTGGGTACACCTAAGAAGGATATGTTCAGTGTGTTGAAAATCATTGAGCTGTAGACTTAGGATTCATGCACTTTTCCATATGTACATTTTACTTAAATAAAACTTACCAAAAAAAGGTAAAAAGCAAGAATACTATAATATTTTGCCTATTGAAAATTCGATTATCTGGCATTCTGACCTAGGTAGAATATAGCCAATAAATGGAAGTTAGCAAAAATGACAAGCTATCACCACAAATTAGTTCTAACTTAAGAGTTCCACAAAACTGTGATGGTAGTGTCTAGCTAACTGCAGATTTTAAGCAGGGAATGAGGAGAAAGATTGACACATTTAAAGAAATAGCACGTAATAGCAAGCAGCATGGGTTAAAATAGACTCATTAAGAGCAGGTCTGAAAAACTGAACAAGCACAACTTGTGGGCATATTGTGAAGAAGCAAATGACCCTTCTGCCATTAACTGCTCCTGAAAGCAGCACAGTACAATAATGTGCTTATTAATTATGCCCTCCATCAGGGAAAGGTCCAATCATAGACAGTATTTTCTGCTTAAAAAGACAGGATATAATGCATTTTAGAACGATATTCATCTAAATCAGGTTATTATTATTTAATCTGGATGTACAGTAGGACAAACTTTCAGTAACCATAAAAAAAAAGTGTTCCCCCAAATGGCTCTATGACCAGATGGCTGACGCTGTGCTTGTTTCTTTCAGGTCTATATAGAATATTATCTACATCTACTCTGCATTACCTCTCAGAGACTGTATAGAGTATCGAGAAAATGTGGACTCTGGACCACAGAGCTCTGGATTCAAACCTTTGATGCATCAGAGCTGTTAAGATGACTACAGGTCTAGGCATGCCTAGTAAAAAAGTTTTTTTTTTTAAATCAAAGCATAACTTACACACAGTGCAATGACACAACCTAAGTGTGCGGCGTAATGTGTTTTTACATATATATACATGACCATCACTTTTCAGAAAGGACTTGAAAAAGGGGTGCTGAAAGTTGGCAGTACTGTTATCCACAACTTGAACTAGAAGTTATACTAAGCTGTGTACTGAAAACTATTTAATATCAACCTGAACTTTTTCTCTTTTACCATCCATGAGCAAATTGTTGCCCGCATTGGGCTTGACTCTTTGCTTGCTGCGTCCATTGCTCAGGCAGTGAGGGCTGAGACCCATGGCCTGCCCGGCACACCGAGCCCACATGCAGCAGTTTCAGCAGCCCCCTGCCTAGGTCCCACTGAAAGTGTCACAGGTGCCTTGATTTAGCCCTCAGCTATTCTCTTCCCCATGCCTTGGCACTTGTCTTCTCTTTCCTTCCCTTCCCTCCCTGTTCCTTCTCCTTTTTCTTTTCTTCTGTCCCATTGTCTCTTTTTTGACTCCTCGACCTCTAATACTGTTAAATTACTATACTTGGATTCTGTCTCAGTAGAGGCCACACTTGTATTTCTGCTTCCTAAATGTGCACCAGTAACTAAGACAGTCCTGAACTTACAAGTATGTTTTATTCTAGAAGTTTGTTTATGAATTTCTTAAAAGAATATTTTACATGATGGTTTGACTCTTATGCTAATCCGTAAAATCGTACAAACCAACAATGTGGCTGAAATAACACTCAGAGTCACTGGGTACCCTGGGGCCAGAGAGTCCCTGCCTCACTCTGAGTTTCGAGGCTCTTGGGACCCTGTGGGAACAGGACACGGCAGTGTGGAAGGACCCTGGGGAAGGTTCATTTGCTGCCTCACACACGTCAGGAGAGGCTCAGGAAAAAGACCGAGATGGTGGAAGATGGGCTTTGTGTCAGAGACAGACAGAAACAAACCTAAGTATGGATAACTGCTCATACACCCAGTGCTCTGTGTTGGGGACAAGCCTGTTGGATACTATAGGGAATGTGGAAGGAATCTGTCAAGAGTATGGGTCCTAAATCTGGACTCCAGGGCTTTCTACTGGATGGATCTGTGATTGTGGATAACTCATCCCCTCTCCGGACTGTTTTTCACATCAGTAAATTTCTGGGGTTGGACAAGACCTGTGAGTTTCTTTCTGGTTCTAATGTCCTTTGATTTTTATGATTATTAAACTCACCATAGAATTAGAAGTTATAACACTATGAAATTGACCAGCATGAGGATTGTGGATATAATGACATATATATATCTAATAACAAGTAGCCTAGATCTAGGAAACTATGTCCTCAGGATAGCGTGCCTTGCTTGTCCTAACCTATCTGGTTCACTTCTCACATGTATCTCTCTCTTTTTCCTACTTGAAAGAGAATGAAGTAACCAACCACACAGAATAGTTCAGGCCTCCTTTGGTGGGAGTCTTTCTGACTTAGAAGCAGTGGCTTGGTACTCTGGGATGTTTGTAAGTTCCCATGCCTTTGGCTAGGATGAGCTGGGAACCTTCTTGATGAGCTGGTGATGAGGTAAGTGAGAAATTCTCCTGAGTGAGCTAACTTTCGTGCCACTCATTGAGCCACGGTGAGACTAGACCTGTAGTGACCTGTTCAAGATGTAACCACTCTGGTGGAGCAGAGTGGCACATAGGTGTCCAGCCTGGCCATTCAGTTTGCAAGGACACACCTCTAAAGAACAGCGTGGTTCACAGTTCACATGAGTGAGCACATCACCCTCACATAAGTGCTCAAAGGAAGATGAAAGATAAGCACTTCACTGTGTTATAAGCATTTACCAAATAAAGCATCAGATAGTCTCTTCTGCAGCATCAGTTGAGGATGTCTGTATTGAGGTCAAGAAAGTGGCTAGTCACATGGTTTACTGGTGATCTGAAGACCAGGGCTCTGTGAGATCCTTAAAAAGAAAACATGAAACAAAACAAAATATCCATACATTAACCAATTGCCCAATCCAAAAAGAAAAATAAAAAGCCGTGCATTTTGGAAAATACTTTTGAGTCATTTTATCCTTTCAGGAATTTCTTTTTATCCCATAAAGACTCATTATGCATTTTGTATTCTTTTCTCACTCTAAATGTTGCTTTCCTGTGATGTAATGGATATCCCTGGATATCATCTTTTTTTGACCTTTTGGCTAAGATCAAGTGTAATACTCTCGATCATCAGATGTAAAGCAAACAGAATTGAATAAAAATCTAATGTCTAGGATTGGGCAATTGCAACAGATACATAAAATTCCTCTACAGTCTGATCTGGTATCTTAATATATCATAAATCTAAGCCTCTTGTGATAAAACATTAGCTTCCTTCTTATTCTTCTGGTTCATAATTGATTTTGCAGAACATGCTGGTCATCTTTTGATGAACATTTCCACTTAAAATACAAAAAGTTTACAGAACCCGTATCAAACCAATCTTAATTATATAAATTTAATTTTTTGAGCCTAATATTTAATTTATTTATGAATTCGTGTTTGAAACATTTTTCAAGCTTGAGAAAATTGAAGTAGGAAACTAATAGAATTGTACTTTGTGTTACACTTTCCACAAACAGCTTATTGGTCTCATTTCTATCTTTTATACAGTAGAAAAATTAATTATTCTCTTGTTTAGAACATCTAGTGCTTTGAACTTATGCACACAGAACAACTTACAGTTTTCAAAGCACTTTTCCACATTTTGGATTTTTTAAATGCATATAACAACCTGTTCAGGCAGATAAGAAAACAATCTCAAAATTCACAGGCAAATGATCAGTATTTCTTATTCCAGATCACAACCCAGTGTGGTACAGTGGAAGGACCACAGGAATTAAAGTCAGAAGATCAAGGTTGAGTCTTACATCTGCAATACATTTATTTGTAGTATGTTTTGGGTACAGTTATTCAACCTCTCCTAGTTGTAGTTTCTCTGCCTGTCCAATGGGGTTACTAATTATCTCACAGGAATGCTAGGGGGATGAACTTAGATTCTGTCCATCAGTCTACCCACCTACTCATCCATCCACCTACCCACCCACCCACTTACCCACTCATCTATATTTTTGAAGTTATAAAGTGCTATACAAATAGTACTATTATTATGTTATTAATATTATATATTCCATGCTGAGTTCTTTTTAGATTGATTTTAGTTTTTAATGTTCACTTCTTTTTAAGTGTATTTTTTAAAAACAAGTAGACATTATGAACTGTTAAAAAGTGCAATCAGGCCAGGTGCGGTGGCTCACGCCTATAATCCTAGCACTCTGGGAGTCTGAGGTGGGAGGATCGCTTGAGGTTAGGAGTTTGAAACCAGCCTGAGCAAGAGCGAGACCCCATCTCTACTAAAAAAATTGAAAGAAATTAATTGGCCAACTAAAAATATATAGAAAAAATTTGCCAGGCATGGTGGCGCATGCCTGTAGCCCCAGCTATTCAGGAGGCTGAGGCAAGATTGCTTGAGCCCAGGAGTCTGAGGTTACTGTGAGGTAGGCTGCTGCCAAAAAAAAAAAAAAAAATGTGAAATCAGTGAGAAATTAAAGGGTTAGGATCTAATTCTTGTTCGTGACGTTATGCAGATTACACAAATTCTCTGATGTCTCAGTTTCCCTTTTGTAATAACCATTATCTCTTCACAGCAAGTAGGCCTAAGATTTAGAGACTGATTATTTCAGTATCCAGGCTGTTGCTTAATATTTAGTGAATCAACTCTAGAAGCTATAATAACTTACTTGGACAAGCACACTACCATTAAAAAAGTTACAACTTGTATTCTATACAACTTATAACTTGTATTAAACAGACTTGGTTTATAGCAGCACAATTCATAATCGCAAGGCTGTGGAAACAGCCCAAGTGCCCATCAATCCAAGAATGGATTAACAAAATGTGGTATATGTATACCATGGAGTACTATTCAGCTCTAAGAAACAACGGTGATATAGCACATCTTATATTTTCCTGGTTAGAGCTGGAACCCATACTACTAAGTGAAGTATCCCAAGAATGGAAAAACAAGCACCACATATATTCACCAGCAAACTGGTATTAACGGAGCAGCACCTAAGTGGACACATAGGTACTATAGTAATAGGG
>VSMD01017885.1:0-24858 GCA_008750895.1 Mirza zaza
AAGAACGAGACCCCATCTCTACTATAAATAGAAAGAAATTAATTGGCCAACTAATATATATACAAAAAAATTAGCCGGGCATGGTGGCACATGCCTGTAGTCCCAGCTACTTGGGAGGCTGAGGCAGCAGGATTGCTTGAGCCCAGGAGTTTGAGGTTGCTGTGAGCTAGGCTGATGCCACGGCACTCACTCTAGCCGGGCAATAAAGTGAGACTCTGTCTCAAAAAAAAAAAAAAAAAGGTAGAGGCTGGGTGCAGTGGCTCACGCCTATAATCCTAGCACTCTGGGAGGCTGAGGCAGGCAGATCGTTTGAGCTCAGGAGTTCGAGACTAGCCTGAGCAAGAGCAAGACCCCATCTCTGCTAAAGAAATAGAAAGAAATTAGCTGGACAACTTCAAATATATAGAAAAAATTAGCTGGGCATGGTGGCGCATGCCTATATTCCTAGCACTCTGGGAGGCTGAGATGGGAGGATTGCTTGAGCTCAGGAGTTTGAGACCAGCCTGAACAAAAATGAGACCTCATCTCCACTAAAAATAGAAAAATTAGCTGGGCATCGTGGCGTGCACCTGTAGTCCCAGCTACTCAGGAGGCTGAGGCAGGAGGATTGCTTGAGCCCAGGAGTTGGAGGCTACAGTGAGCTACCATGATGCCACTGCACTCTACCCAGGGTGACAGAGTGAGACTCTATCTCAAACAAAAACAAATAGTATATTAAAAATTATTTTTAAAAACGTTTAAGAAAATATAAAATTGCAGCAAAACATGTGGGCTCCATAGATCTGTTTCCAAGGGAAAGACTATTTTAAAAATCTTGTCTCTAGTGGCCTCTATCCAGTGGCTCTGTAATTGGGAAAATTACATTTTATTTATCCAACAACTATTGTCAGTTACATAAATTGGATTTGGTTTTTACTTTATTTTATTTTTTTGAGATAGGATCTTGCTCTGTTGCCCAGGCTAGAGTGTGGTAGCATGATCATAGCTCATGTAGCCTCAAACTCCTGGATTCAAGTGATCCTCCCACCTAAGTCTCCTGAGTAGCTCAGACTACAGGCATGTACCACCATGCCTGGCTCATTTCTCGTATTTTTTCTAGAGATGGGATCTAAGTATGTTGCCCAGGCTGGTCACAACTTCTGGGCTCAAGCAATCCTTGCACCGTGGCTTCCCAAAGTGCTGGGATTACAGGTGTGAGCCACTGTTCCTGGTCTGTTTTTATTTTAAATTGGAGCTATTTGGAAAGTTAATGATGTAATGATTAGGTCCCATCTGAGTTGCTTATTATTATTTTTTTCTTTACTTCAGTGAATGAAAACTGAGTTGCTTTTATTTTTTATTTTTATTTTTTTACTGAATTGCTTTTAATCATATTTTCCCAGATAGACCCTAAATTGACTACTTTTTAAAGTTATGGCATTTTCATAAACTCATGGTTTTCTGAACAAAGGCTTTCAAAATGAAATTTCCAATAAGAATTGAGAGGCATGTAGTTAATTGCATTGGATTGTCACCTGTATGTTATGTTGAGTTGCTGTGGAGTTTTTGTCAAAGTTTATATATCTGAAGTCATTTCATCTTAGAAGAAATGGGTGGGAATATGCTAAAGATCACTAATTAGCTAAGTGACCTTTGATCAGATACTCTTAATTATTGGGCACCTATTATAGGGTCTATTAAATGGGTTTTAATAAAATAAATAGTAGCCCTGGCTGTATCACAATAGGGTTGTGCTGCCTTCTATTCTGTACAACCCTGTTATTACACCTATTACACTGTGTTATAGGTCTTTTTTTTTTTTTTTTTGAGACAGAGTCTCGCTTTGTTGCCCAGGCTAGAGTGAGTGCCGTGGCGTCAGCCTAGCTCACAGCAACCTCAAACTCCTGAGCTCGAGCAATCCTGCTGCCTCAGCCTCCCGAGTAGCTGGGACTACAGGCATGCGCCACCATGCCCGGCTAATTTTTTATATATATATATATTAGTTGGCCAATTAATTTCTTTCTATTTTTATAGTAGAGATGGGGTCTCGCTCAGGCTGGGTTTGAACTCCTGACCTTGAGCAATCCGCCCGCCTCGGCCTCCCAGAGTGCTAGGATTACAGGCGTGAGCCACCGCGCCCGGCCTGTGTGTTATAGGTCTTTATGTCTATGATTATCTCTGTCTTTTTATCCTGTGTGTTCCTGAGGCTAGAGATTATAGCGAATATTAGATGTTGGCTAATAAAGGGCTTCAAAAATGATGAAATCCATGGACATTTTGGATATTATGTTGTAACACTCTGGATCTTAATTCTGTCATCTCTTTTAGTAGGCAATCCCCTGTTGAGGTATGAGTAGAGGCTGGATAGATGTGAATGTTCAGCCTCCTACTGGGCTCCTCTGATACTACCCTGACAAAAGTAGAGCACTGACTCACACTGCCTCATTGCAGACAGGTGAGGTGGAAGTTTAGCTTCCCCTTTTGTCCTGTTGACACCTTCTTGGTGAAAGTAGGACATGGACTTGCACCACCTCATTGCCTCCTATTGGAGTTATAAACTCAGTTCCCTGCTGACTCACACCAGGAGAGAGGTTGGGGGAAGTGGAGTGCTACCTCCTACCATCTTGTCCTACCTCTTTCTGCCTGTGGCTGCCAAGGGGGGGTGGAGGTTCAACTCTCCTCTGGACCCTGCTGACAGTATTAGCCTGGTCAACCCCACTGGGTAGGGGAATTGGAGTGCTGCTGCCTGCTTTCATGGGGGTAGAAGACCACTTCCTATTCAGCTCTCCCAAAACCACAGGGGAGGGGGAGAAGCAGTTTTTCTGCTTGTGTCTACTAGAATAGGGTGGGTGTGGCCAAGATTTGTATTCTATGAGGCCACTTCTTTCCCAATCTTTTGGCTATGGGCAACAGATTTGTCTGGTAGTTTTTTGTTTGTTTTTGTTTTAATCTGTGCTTATTGGCAATTCCATATTGGAGGTTTCTGCCGTGTCCTTTCCAAGACAGATGGGAGGCAGTAAGGAAATCCAAGGAACTCATTGCCGTGTTCTTTGAGTCCTGAGGTCCCTAGGTAGTCCACTATCTTCTTCTCATCAGAGTCTTCCTTTGCTTGCTACGTCCGTGTTTTTTCAGTTATGAAGGGAAGGATCTGGGAGCAGTGGGGCTACTCAAACTTGGCCAGAGCCAAAAGTCACATTCTTTTTTTAGAATGAGAGGCTAACCTTTTTAATCATTTTGCAGTGGAACCAGCAGGATCTTTGAAGGCAGTGATTTTCAAACTGAACTCTCTAAGGTGTCTACTTAATTTTTATTTAAAAAAAGAACGGGAGGACTGGGCATGGTGGCTCACGCCTGTAATCTTAGCATTCTGGGAGGCCGAGGTGGGAGGATCGCACAAGGTCAGGAGTTTGAAACTAGCCTGAGCAAGATCGAGACTGCTGTCTCTACTAAAAATGGAAAGAAATTAATTGGCAAACTAAAAAATACATATGTAGAGAAAAAACTAGCCTGGCATCATGGTGGCACATACCTGTAGTCCCAGCTATTCAGGAGGCTGAGGCAGAAGGATTGCTTGAGACCAGGAGTTTGAGATTGCTGTGAGCTAGGCTGATGCCACAGCACTCTAGCCCAGGCAATAGAGTGAGACTCTGTCTCAAAAAAAAAAAAAGGAACAGGGGCTTTGAAGCCAAAATAAAAACTTTGAAAACCAGTGCTCTGGAACACTCCACCAAAAATTAAATTCAGAGCTTGTTTTTCCATGTCTGTCTGTTACAGCTACTCTTTGAATCATTGGGAAGTAGGGACTTTCGATTTTTTTTGAGTCATGTGGCATTAGCCTAGTTCATAGCAACCTCAAACTCCTGGGCTCAAGCGATCCTGCTGCCTTAGCCTCCCGTGTAGCTGGGACTACAGGCATGCGCCACCATGCCCAGCTAATTTTTTTCTATATATTTTTAGTTGGCCAATTAATTTCTTTCTATTTTATTAGAGATGGGATCTCGTTCTTGCTCAGAGCTGGTTTCGAACTCCTGCCCATGAGTGATCCTCCTGCCTCGGCCTCCCAGAGTGCTAAGATTACAGGCCTGAGCCACCACGCCCAGCCAGGACTTTCGATTTATTTCTGTTTTTCTAGCACTTGAGTGTGCCCCAGCATCTAGTACACGTTCAGAATGTTTATGAAGGGATGGAGTCACTTATGCAGCTCCATCTTCTCTGCCCTTGTAGTTCCTTTACTACCTCCTCCATCTTAGGGACTTTTTTCCTCTCACCAGGAATCCTAGATACAGCCATTGTTGATCGGGGAAGAAATGTGGTGTCTGGTTCTCGAGATGGGACAGCGCGACTTTGGGATTGTGGGCGCTCAGCCTGCCTGGGAGTCATTGCAGACTGTGGTTCTTCCATCAATGGAGTGGCGGTGGGTGCTGCTGACAACTCCATAAACCTCGGCTCCCCTGAGCAGACGCCCAGTAAGTTGATAATGATGTGTGTGCAACGTGTTTTCTTTTCTTAAGCCCCCTTCAGTGCTTGCCTAAGTTTCTCCTTTTCTTCCTCATCCTTTCCTGCACTGTAGCTGGTATTTCTATTTTCACCACGCCATTAGTATTTATTCTGTACCTACTATGTTTCTGTTGCTTTGGAGTCTACAAAGGGAGTATATGTCTTAGCTGCTGTGTTTGAGTAAGTACAATCTAATTTAGCAGATGAGACAAATGCCTATAAAGCATTTAGAGAACAATAACATTTTGGCTAAAATAAATTAGTGATTATTTTATTTTATTTTTTGTAGACATGGGGTGTCACTATGTTGCCCAGGCTGGCCTTGAGCTCCTGGGCTTAAGCGATCCTCCTGCCTCAGCCTTCCAAGTAGCTGGGACCATAGGTGTGAGCCACTGTGCCTGGCAAATTATTGATTGCATATGTAATAGGTTTTCAAAGGAAAGGAATGTTTCTGGGAAAGGTGTCACAAAAGAAGTTGGCTTAAACCTTTGAAGGATGAGTTCAAGTTGAACAGACAAGAATGGTAAAGATAAGAGAATGGGAGCTAGCGCAGGGGTTAGGTATAGGGGCAGTTTGCATTATAGCTTGGGTGTGAAACTTAGTGTTATAAAAAGATATGTGGCTGGTTGCGGTGGCTCACACCTGTAATCCTAGCACTCTGGGAGGCCAAGGTGGGAGGATCATTTGAGCTCAGGAGTTCGAGACCAGCCTGAGCAAGACCCCATCTCTACTAAAAATAGAAAGAAATTAATTGGCCAACAAAAAATATATAGAAAAAATTAGCCAGGCATGGTGGCACATGCCTGTAGTCCCAGCTACTTGGGAGGCTAAGGCAGGAGGATCGCTTGAGCCCAGGAGTTTGAGGTTGCTGTGAGCTAGGCTGATGCCACGGCACTCTAGCCCAGGCAACAGAGTGAGACTCTGTCTCAAAAAAAAAAAAAAAAATAGATATGCTTGGGGACGAGTATGTACAAACATAATGAGCGAGATGTGCATTGTTTGGGGAATGGTCATGCTTGAAGCTCTGACTCGAGGAGGGAGGGGGGACAAGGGCAATATACGTAACCTTAACATTTGTACCCCCATAATATGCTGAAATTAAAAAGCAGTGCTCGGATGGGCTGGAAGGTTGAATGATAGTGGAAATAGGTTGAAATAGGTTGAATAGCTCTGTTGAGACAGAATAGTGAAGGTCCTAATAAGGCAACTTTCTCATTTTCCCATGGTAATAATTAATAATTGCTTCTTTGTTCCATAGGACTATTTTTTCTACCATTGTCTTAGCCCCTCACATTAACAAAAATAGATTTGAATTTTTAGAGCAAAATTTAGCAGGAAATACAGAGAATTTTCATATACTCTCCATCCCTGGCAAATGTAGCTTCCCCCACTATCAACATCCCTCACCAGACTGGTATGTTTGTTATAATTGATGAACCTACATATCATTATCACCCAAAGTCTATAGTTTACATTAGGGTTCACTCTTGGTATTGTACATTCTATAGGTTTTGACAAATGTATGATGACGTAAATCTACCATTATAGTATCATATAAAATAGTTTCATTGCCCTAAAAATCTTCTGTGCTCTGCCTTTTCATCCCTCCCTCTCTCCTAACCCCGGGTAACAGCTGATCTTTTTGCTGTTTCTATAGTTTTACCTTTTCCAGGACTTTAGAATTGGAATCAAACAGTATGTAGTCTTTTCATATTGGTTTCTTTCACTTAGTAATATGCATTTAAGGTTCCTCTGTGTCTTTTCATGGCTTGATAGCTCATTTCTTTTTAATGCTGAATAATATCCCATTCTCTGGATGTACCAGTTTATCCATTTACCTACTGAAGGACATCTTGGTTGTTTCTGAGTTTTGGCAATTACGAATAAAGCTGCTGTAAACATCTATGTGCAGGTTTTTGTATGGGCCTAAATTTTCAACTAATTTGGGTTAATTTTGCCCCTGACTTTTGACATGTTCTAGGTGTTCACACACACTCCCACACCTCCCACCCCCATCTTAAACTTCCCATGTAGATGCACTATGGTCTAAGAACTGCTAAAACTTCTTGACCACTAGATGTTCCCTGGTCCCTCTTTGATTATTAATGGATTAATAGGGAGAGTCGATTTCTTAAGGCATAATACATGTGCAATTAGTGGTAAATGTGATCATTTCAGGCAGTATACATTTTTAATAGTTATATATATTAACATAATACATATACTGTACTTTAAACCTAAGATTTCATATATATTATTACTTAAAACAAGGTGAATTTTTTAAAAAATTAGTTGATAATGAAAGTCATTTAAGTGAAAATATTCTTTTCTCTACTTTTTCATTTCCCATTTACTCTTCAACCCATTCTAGGATGGTTTGTGCCCAACTACTTGACTGAAATGACTCTTGTCAAGATCACCAGTGACCTTCATATTTCCTAATCCAGTCTTCTCTGTGCTTGTCTTTCTGAATTCAACAGTATTCCTCAAAACACTTTTCTTTCTTGGCTTCTGTGATATCACATTACACTGGTTTTCCTCCTATCTCAATGGCTACTGCTTCTTAGTCTCCTTTTATAAATCTCCTTTTTTCTACCTTTTTTTTTTTTTGAGACAGAGCATCACTCTGTTGCCCAGACTGGAGGTCCGTGGCATCAGCCTAGCTCACAGCAACCTCAGACTCCTGGGCTCAAGCAATCCTTCTGCCTCAGCCTCCCGAGTAGCTGGTACTACAAGCATGTGCCACCACACCCCTGGCTAATTTTTTCTATATATTTTTAGTTGTCCAGCTAATTTCTTTTTATTTTTTTAGTAGATACGGGGTCTCGCTCTTGCTCAGGCTAGTTTCCAACTCCTGAACTCAAATGATCCACCCACCTCGGCCTCGCAGAGTGCTAGGATTACAGGCATGAGCCACCACGCCTGGCCTCTCTTCTACTTTAAATATTAGAGGGCCTCACTATTAAATCCTAGGCCCTCAGCTCTCACTATAGTTTCTACCTCGGTGATCTCATCAGTTCCATAGCTTTAAATGTTGTATTTACACTGATGATTTCCAAAAGAACATCTAAAACATAGACTTCTCACCTGAGTTCCAGACTCTGTTTAGATGTCTAATAGATAGTTTGAACTTATTTTGTCTAATGAGGAGTGTTTGACTTCCCCACTCCATCTGGTTTTCCTCATCGCAGAAAAAGGCACCACCATCTACACATTTGCTCAAGATAAAGCCTAAGATTCATTCATGGTCCACCTCCCTTTTCCTCATGTCCCTCATCAACAAAGTGTCATCTCTACCATCAGAGTGTTTCTCACTTTTTTTCTTCTCCCTCTCCCTCCCACTCTCTCCTTCCCTCCCTTCTGCCAACATCTTGTCATCGTTTACTACCTATACTACTGCCCGGATTGTTCTCCTATAAACCATTCTTTTCAAAGCAACCATTTTGGCCTTTATAAAATAACATAAGTTCCTGCTTAAAATTCCTGCTTTATAAAATAACATACTCTTGGCCAGTCACGGTGGCTACGCCTATAATCCTAGCACTCTGGGAGTCCGAGGCGGGCAGATTGCTCGAGGTCAGGAGTTCGAAACCAGCCTGAGCAAGAGCGAGACCCCGTCTCTACTATAAATAGAAAGAAATTAATTGGCCAACTAATATATATAGAAAAAATTAGCCGGGCATGGTGGCTCATGCCTGTAGTCCCAGCTACTCGGGAGGCTGAGGCAGCTACTCGGGAGGCTGAGGCAGGAGGATTGCTTGAGCCCAGGAGTTTGAGGTTGCTGTGAGCTAGGCTGATGCCACGGCACTCACTCTAGCCTGGGCAACAAAGCAAGACTCTGTCTCAAAAAATAAAAAAAAATAACATACTTTCCTGCTTAAAACCCTTCAGTGATATCCCTTTACCCATATGTTAAAATCCTAACCCCTTAGAGTGGCTTACAACAAGCCACCAAGCCATTACACTTTCTGACCCCTGCATTCCTCTCCAGCCTCATATCAGACCACCCTCTGCCAGGCCCACAACATTTCAGCCACAGGCCTGTGTTTGTTCCTCCAGCACAGCAGACTCTCCCAGTGTCTGGACTTTGTCTTCTTGTTCCCTTAGTCCGGAATATACTTCCTGCAGCTCTTCACATGACTGATTTTTGTTCAGGTCTCTGTTGAAAAATTACTTCCACAGAGCCTTTTTAAAGTAGAAGTTTAAATTTAAAGCTACCCTCCCCCATGCAGTCTCCCACCATCTACACTTTTGATCATATTTTCCTGTTTTATTTCCCTTTAGAACTCATCACTCTCTGAAAGTATATCCTACTTATTTATGTATTTGTGGTCTCTTTCCACTAGAATCCTTGAGAGTGAGGACCTTATCTGTTTATTATCACAGTTTCCTTAGCACTTAGAATACTGCCTGCTACCGAGAAGACTCTCAATAAATATTTGTTGAGTGAATGAAAAAATTTCTTTTTTTTTGAGATAGAGTCTCACTCTGTTGCCCGGGCTAGAGTGCCATGGTATCAGCTTAGCTCACACCAACCTCAAACTCCTGGACTCAAGTGATCCTTCTGCCTCAGCCTCCCAAGTAGCTGGGGCTACAGGCATGCGCCACCATGCCCAGCTAATTTTTTCTGTATACTTTTAGTTGGCCAATTAATTTCTTTCTATTTTTAGTAGAGATGGGGTCTTGCTCTTGCTCAGGCTGGATTCGAACTCCTGATCTCGAGCGATCCACCTGCCTCGGCCTCCCAGAATGCTAGGATTATAGCCGTGAGCCACCGTGCCCAGCCTGAATGAATAAATTTCATCTCTTCCCTGCTATAAGATCCTTAAGGTCAGAGACTATTGTTTTCAACACTGTACCACTGCTCCTAGTGTGCTGTCTTACCACATTACAAACAACTTAGTATTTTTAAGGTTGGGCTTATTGTATTATATTATTATATTTTACATATAGTAAAAGTCATCCTTTTTAATCGCATAGTTCTATGAGTTTTGACAAATGTGTATAAATAATACCACAGTGAGATATAGAACATAACAAATGTTTTCTTTTCAATTAACAAGTGAATCACTTGTTAATCAAGAAACAGCCATAAGTATCTGTGCTTCGTGGGCACTGCCAGCTGTTACTAACAGAGCTCATCTGTCGTGCAGGTGAACGGGAGGTTGGAACAGAGGCGAAAATGCTGCTGTTGGCCCGGGAAGATAAGAAGCTTCAGTGCTTGGGACTACAGACCAGGCAGCCGGCAAGTGGTTCCTATATAAACTTTTAACTCTGAGGCAACGTCGGTCGTCCCGATTTGTGGAAAGCTGTTTTGGAAGCATTTCTCCTTACTCCCTGTGCTCACTTTTGAGGAGGCTGCCTAGGTGATAGGCAGTACAGTGTAGTGATTAAGAGCAGGGGATTTGGAATAAGGGCAACATGTAACTCTCAGGTCTTCTACTTACTGACTACAACATTGGACAAGTTACTTAACCTCTCTGAGCCTCAGTTTCCTTATCAGTAAACTGGGCATAATAGGACTTAACCTCATAGGGTTACATGACAAAGATTAAATGCTCTACTGCTTTGTGATCTTTGTTAAGTCACTTTCCCTCTCTCGGCCTCAGTGCGCTATATGTAAAATAATGAGGTGGTGTAGATTTTCTTTATGGGTCCTTTTACTTTTAAGGTAATGTGAAGACAATTTGAATAAAGGCCTCATGCATTCATGGCTCTTGATCAGTTAATGACCAGAACCATTAGCTGAATTTTCTTTCTTCATCCTCTGAAGTTTTGTTAGGTAAACGGTGCTCTTAACTAAATTCTGTCTTCCCCAAGATAAGATTTTTTAAATTTCTTTCTAGCTCCTGTCATCATGATTCAGACAACTTTAATGATTTGGTTTAGCCACAGGGTTTGTTATTTTCATTCCATCTTGTTATTGTATTGTGCTGGTGTTATTTCCCCTTTCAAAGTTTGTTTCAGGAACATCACTGTTTTTGCTAATAATGCCTTTGCCCTTGCATTGCCATGCTGGCTTTTACTTCCAAAGGGAAATAAGGAAGTTTTGTTTGTTTTGTTTTTTCTTTTTAAAACTTTGAGGGAGAAATGATCATCAGTTTGAGCTAGGAGTAAGGAGTAAATGAAAATCTAAGCTGGGTGCAGTGGCTTATGCTTGTAATCCCAACGACTGGGGATGCTGAGGTGGGAGGATCACTTAAGGCCATGGGTTCAAGACCAGCCTGGGCAACATAGGAAGACCCCATCTTGAAAAAGAAAATCTAATAATTTCTTTTTTCAGATATATGGGGAGAATTACGATTCTTTACATCGCCACTTTATTTAAGCTTTTTTCTTTTCCAACAAAGTACCACCCTTCAAAAGGTTGCTGGAAGTGACATGAAACAAAACTTTTTTTTTTTTTTTCTGAGACAGAGTCTCACTCTGTTGCCCAGGCTAGAGTGCCGTGGCGTCAGCCTAGCTCATAGTAACCTCAAACTCCTGGGCTCAAGCGATCCTCCTGCTTTAGCCTCCCAAGTAGCTGGGGACTACAAACATGCACCACCATGCCTGGCTAATTTTTTCTGTATATTTTTAGTTGGCCAATTAATTTCTTTCTATTTTTAGTAAAGACTGGGTCTCACTCTTGCTCAGGCTGGTCTCAAACTCCTGAGCTCAAACAATCCGCCTGCCCCAGCCTCTCAGAATGCTAGGATTATAGGCGTGAGTGAAACAAAACTTAAATATAGGAATTATAAGTGTTTCTCAAATTGAGGGTTATAATGAAAAAAGAGAAAAGAAGGCTTTTTGGTGGTGAGGATCGTATGAGACAGTGTGTTGAGGGGTAATAGTTGGAAAATAGCTACCTCAGAGTCTGGTATTACGTAACTGCTGAAGTCCTCAGACAACCTCAGGCTCCTACAATCCCTGAGTGCTTCCTTCTCAGTTATTGGCGAGTGCCTAGTTTACTGTTTGAGAATGATTAGAGGAGGAAAAAAGAAAATGTCTCTAAAAATAGTGAAATTTTCTCTTTTTTGGTGCCCGTTTATTCCTGGAAACAAATTAATCTTTAAACAGCATTTTTGTCTCCTGCTTGTTGCTAGGTGTTCCTCTTTATTGGCTCAGATGCCTTCAACTGCTGTACTTTTCTCTCTGGCTTCTTGCTATTGGCTGGGACACAAGATGGAAACATTTATCAGCTGGATGTGAGGAATCCTAGGTGAGTCACCATTCATTTGCATGATGCAGGTCTTCTACAGAGTAGAGTTTTTTTTTATTGGCTTTAACATTGACTTAGCCTAGCATATTGAATCAAGGGTATATTTTTCCATTTATAAAGGTTTTCCGGTCTGAATTTTGTGATTGTTCTTATTATCCTGGAATCATATTAAAAGGTAATTTGATTCATACTGTCATGATTGTATGACTGTAATGATTGCTTTGGAAATTAAGCTTAAATGTGAACTAACATTTCATTTAGAATGAATGTCTAGAACTTTTAACCTTAAGGAGCTCAGTAATTTTTTGTATGATTAGACCTAAGCCAGCCTAAGACTGAGTGATCATTTTTAGTTTAAGTAACCTAGCTCTGTTTCTTATTTAGCTTTGATCATGACCTATCTAAAACAGGCCTTATCCTGATCTTAAAGATATCAAAGAGAATCAGTCTCTCTGTTGCAGGATTTAACAGTCTATGCTTCTGTCCCTTCCCCTTTTGTTTTCCTCCCTTTGTTCAACTAATATTTATTGAATGGCTTTTGTGGACACTGGGTTTAGTGCAGGGCACTGAAAAAGAGAAATAAAAGATACAGACTCTACCTTTGAGGCACCTGGATTCTAGTGGTAAAGATGGACAAGTGAAAGACTATTGTGATGCAGTGTGATCACAGGGCTGTCCACAGCAGTGTGAGGAAGCACCAGAAAGGAGAGGGAAGGAGGAGAGACTGATTCTCCAAGGAAATGAGAAGCACTGGATCTTGTTGAGTAGGCTGTTAGCAAGTAAGGAAGAAGGGAAGGACCTGGCCTGAGTAGAACCGCATGTATAGAAGCACGAAGGCATGTGAAAGCATGTCACTTTCAGAGGTCGCCAGGTAATTTAGTATGACAGATATATACCCTGCAGATGGGGTGAGAAGTGCCAGACAGGAAAACAGGAGGCTGCTGAGGCCTTACCTACAATCCTAAGGAGTTTGGACTTTATTCCAAGAGCAATGAAGAAATTCCACTAGATGGTGACTAGCATACACCTTTTCTTCCATCATTTAAGTTATTTTATTTTTCCTCTCTTTTTTGCCTCCATGGAAATAGGGAATCTCTGATCAGTATTATAAAGTCGCTCTTACATTTATATTAAGTTGATTCTCATCTTTTTCTTTTTCAAGACCTGGCAATTGTAGTATTTCACAACTAGTCTTAATTGTCTTTAAGTGAAAAATTAACATACTGTTAATATTATCTTCACCCCATGTCAGATCTCCCCTAAAAACTCAAGATTTGGGTGGTGACTTAGTTCATGGTTAGAGACATGTTTACATTTACTCCAAGGTGGTTTGAAGAATTACTTTGATCTATCTGCCAGTTAAAGATCTTGCCCAGAAAGAAACCATATGAATGTTTAATCTTTTTCCACATTTGTCCTGTTTGCTTTTATGTGGTTAGTACTGTATGTTGAATATAGTCAAACATTGCTTTTGAAGAAAAAAAGTAAAACTGTCCCTTTTCCTCTGAATCCTAGAACTCCAGTGCAAATCATCCACAGATCAGGAGCACCAGTTCTATCCCTGCTGAGTTTCAGAGATGGATTCATTGCTAGCCAAGGTGGGTCCATGGGCCAATTGAGAGATGCTTCCCTGAAGTTCAATTAATTAAACATTATTTTCAGTGTCTGATCTATGGATGGATTGGGGCATGGTCCTCTGCAGTTCTTTGGCATATTGTGCTTATCAGTAGTATTTGTCACTCTACGTTGTGATTGGCTGTGTACTCCTCCAGTCCAAGCTCCTTGAGAGTGGTGACTGTGCCGTATTCATCCTGTCATCCCCAGCATTTAGTTCAGCGCCCACTAAGTCTCTACCCTAAAGGGGAGCTCACAGTTAGTAAGGCAAACAGACATGTGAACATGTGATTGCCGTCCAGTTTGATAAGTACTACAGCAGAAGACTGTATGAGAACATGGAAAATAGCTAATTCTAGAGGTAGGAATGCTGTTGGCATGGTCTTCAGGGACAAGGTGACATGGAAGATGATGAAGGTTTCACCAGCTGGAGATGTAGGGTGGACATTAAAGGCTGAAGCTCTGGTGTGTGCAAAGCCACAGATGAGGGAGGGGGCAAAAAGAAGGGAACTAACATTTACTGAGTGCCTGCTGTGTATTATGTTTGACGCTTAACTACTTATTCTAGGTACAGTGAGTACCTTGGTCTAGCCAGGATAAAATATTTGGAATAGAGTTGGGGAGTGGGATTGGGGAAGTGGATAGAACAAAGTATGTATTAAGGGATACCATGGATCCTCACAGGAGTAATGTTGGTGAAGAGGACTGGACTGAACTCTTTGATTGCAACCTTCTCTTTAGTTATATAAATTTTCTTTTTGCCTTTTAGGAGATGGAAGCTGTTTCATTGTCCAGCAAGACTTAGACTATGTCATTGAGCTCACTGGAGCTGACTGTGACCCTGTGTACAAGGTACAGGCCTGAGAGGAGACTGGACCTGGGTGATTCTCACCTGGGATAGAGGGCTTTTAGGGGACTGAATCCAGCTACCTTGTGGTCATGAGGAGTAATAAAATAGTGCTTACCATATAACCAGTGTGGCAGGATGGGAAGAAAAGATTTTGTGTCAAAAGTGACTTCATCACTTACTTTAAATATTACTTGATGGCTGGGCATGGTGGCTCACGCCTGTAATCCTAGCACTCAGGGAGGCCGAGGTGGGCCGATTGCTCTAGGTCAGGAGTTCAAAACCAGCCTGAGCGAGACCTCATCTCTACTAAAAATAGAAAGAAATTAATTGACCAACTAAAAATATATATATAAAAAATTAGCCGGGCATGGTGGTGCATGCCTGTAGTCCCAGCTACTCGGGAGGCTGAGGCAGAAGGATCACTTGAGCCCAGGAGTTTGAGGTTGCTGTAATCTAGGCTGATGCCACAGCACTCACTCTAGCCTGGGCAACAAAGTGAGACTATGTCTCAAAAATAAAAAAATATTACTTCACCTCCCTAGTCTATCATTTATTTCATTTGTAAAATGAGGAGAGTAATGAGATAATGCATTTGGAAGCTCTTTCTAAATATAAAGTATTCTATTCATATTCTCCATTATTATTAAAAGGTCAAGACTGATTCTCTCGGCCGGGCGTGGTGGCTCACACCTGTGATCCTAGCACTCTTGGAGGCCGAGGCAGGAGGATTGCTCAAGGTCAGGAGTTCAAAACCAGCTTGAGCAAGAGCGAAACCTGTCTCTACTAGAAACAAATTAGCTAGACAACTAAAAATATGTAGAAAAAATTAGCCAGGACATGGTGGCACATGCATGTAGTCCCAGCTACTCAGGAGGCTGAGGCAGCAGGATCTTTTGAGCCCAAGAGTTTAAGGTTGCTGTGAGCTAGGCTGATGCCACAGCACTCAGGCATGGGTGACAGAGTGAGATTCTGTCTCAAAAAATAATAATAATACAGTTTTATCTTTAGTTTGTCCATATTGGGATCATTATATATTGCCATGTGATTTTTTTTTCTTAAATATCTTAGAGCTCTTTCCAGGTAAATAAATAAATGTATGTTTCAAGCCTGTAATCCTAGCTCTCTGGGAGGCCGAGGTGGGTGGATCGTTTGAGCTCAGGAGTTCAAGACCCTCCTGAGCAAGAGCGAGACCCCGTCTCTACTATAAATAGAAAGAAATTAATTGGCCAACTAAAATATATATATAGAAAAAATTAGCCGAGCATGGTGGCACATGCCTGTAGTCCCAGCTACTTGGGAGGCTGAGGCAGCAGGATTGCTTGAGCAACCATGAGTTTGAGGTTGCTGTGAGCTAGGCTGACGCCACGGCACTCACTCTAGCCTGGGCAATAAAGTGAAACTCTGTCTCAAAAAAAAAATAAAAAATAAATGTATGTGCACATATATAATATATATCCATTTCATTTTTTAAAATTCCTTCATAGTGTTCTATATTGTGAATGAAGATATTTCTATTTTGTAGAGGAAACTGGTGCCTAGAGGTGTTGAGAAAGATACCCTAGGTCATGTAACTACGTGGTAATAAACCTGAGATTAAGTCAACTTCAGAATTCATGCTATTTTCTTTGAGAAGTTGAGGAAATCCTCAGAATAAAAGGCACATATTCAGAACTTTTTTGCATCCAATTTTATTAATACAGGTTTCAGGACTACCCAAGCCCTGTGGATCCTCTTCTCCTAGGTGCAGACTCTCTGTACTAAACTATGAACAACACTAATGGGTTTGCTTTCCACTTAGGCCAATTAGTTTCTCCATTCTATAATCACAGGTGCATCCTGACTCTGGCCAGCAATTTGTAAGCACATACCATGTATATAATTCTTCTCTTGCCTTTGGAATCAGTAAAGCTTGTCAGACTCCATGGGACTAGTGGGAGTCAATGATAAGGCTCTATCTATTTGAAATGGAAGAATCCCAGGCTTCCTTTGAACTATGAATTCTTGTGTTCCAGGTAGCCACATGGGAGAAGCAGATCTACACGTGCTGTCGAGATGGTCTTGTGCGACGCTATCAGCTTTCTGACCTCTGAGCCCTTGGAAAGAGGAGTCCCAGTTAGTGAAAATGTTTGATCCTGATCAACAATGACATCATCAGTCCTTCCCAAGGACCATAGCCCTTAGTGTCTTGGGCACCCCTTGCAAGTCACAGAAAGTCAGCTGTGCTGGCCCATGTGGAACTATCCCAAGACCTGCTTTGAGCTGAGTAAGAAGCTCAAATGTGCTCACTGCATTTGCCCCAACTTCTCCTTATATAAACTCACCCCAGCAACACAGGGGAAGGATATAGATGCTTCCAGTTTGTTCTTATATTAACTGTGTTAATTGTTTACGAGGACCAGAGGACTAAAGCCTATTCTCTGTAATCAATAAAGAAAATATGTTTGGAGGTGCCTGAATTTGAAAAACTTTGTTAAATACTTTTACCCCAGCAAAAAGTCAGTCAAGAGGATGAGACTCTTTCCTCAGCACTCCCTGTTGGCCTGGTCATAGAGAAAGACTGCTTGGCAGTAGCAATAAATGTCCTATAAGCTATGACCTGGGAGAGATTCTTACATAACTGGTTACCAACTGTTCTAGTTTCCTGGAACTGAGTGGTTTTCTGTGACATAGGACTTGGAGTGCCAAAACTGAGGCAGTCCCAGGCAAACTGATATGGTTGGTCAGCCTGTATGTAGATGAGGAAGTTGAATCACAATCATTGTAAAAGCACTGGCTGTCAAAGTGTCATCCCTGGAACAGTAGCATCAGTATCACCTGGGAATTTGTTAGAAATTCTTGGGCCCAACCCTAAACCTGAATCAGAAATTTCATGGGTGCAGCCAGCAGTGTGTATTTTAACAAGCACTCCGGGTGATTCTGATGCACACCGAAGTTTTAGGACCACTGACCTAGAGGAAGAGATGTTGTAGGGTACTTTAGTCATAGCTCAAACCCAGACTTCACAGGATGGCAAGGTTGGTCTATAGGAGTTGAGGCTAGAGAGATTAGTAGAGCCCAAATAATGAAGAAGCTTGAATATCTAATAAGGAGCTTGGACTTTACTTGATTAGCAGTGGGAAACAACTGAAGGTTTTTAATTAAGGGAGTGGCATGGTCATCTCTTTTTTTCCTTAAACGTAAGAATAGAATCATAATGTATGTGTTCCATGGTTTATTTTCATTTAAACCATGTCTCTGATAGCTTTCCATCTCAGTACATTTAGACCTTCCTCATTTTTAATATAAAATGTCCAGTGTAGGCCGGGCGTGGTGGCTCACGCCTGTAATCCTAGCACTCTGGGAGGCCAAGGCGGGCAGATTGCTTGAGGTCAGGAGTTTGAAACCAGCCTGAGCAAGAGCGAGACCCCATCTCTACTATAAATAGAAATTAATTGGCCAACTAATATATATAGAAAAAAAAATTAGCCGGGCATGGTGGCGCATGCCTGTCGTCCCAGCTACTCGGGAGGCTGAGGCAGTAGGATCGCTTGAGCCCAGGAGTTTGAGGTTGCTGTGAGCTAGGCTGATGCCACGGCACTCACCCTAGCCTGGGCAACAAAGCAAGACTCTGTCTCAAAAAAAAAAAAAAAAAAATGTCCAGTGTATGGACACCATATTATTTATATTTTAGAGATTATTAGAGAAAGGTTTCATAGAAGATGCAACACTTGAGCTAGGACATGCAAGGTGATATTTTGATTTTTTTAAGGGAGGAAGGTAATTCCTGGTTGGGATAATAATATGGTTGACAGAGTTCCTAAAGGTATCTTCTCTATTTTTATAACTACATTGTAACCTGTAGGTGGTAAGACTCAAAGAGATGAAGTGATTTGCTAAGAGTCATAGAAAACAGGAAACTTATCTTAATTTTAAATCCCATTTTTTTCTTTCTTTTTTTTTTTAATTAAGATAAGGTCTTGCTCTGTTGCACAGGGTAGAGTGCAGTGGCATCATCATGGCTCACTACAACCTCAAACTCCTGGGCTGAAGTGATCCTTCTACCTCAGCCTCCCAAGTAGCTGGGACTACAAGCATGCACCATGACTCTCGGCTAATTTTTTCTATTTTTGGTAGAGACAGGGTCTTACTCATACTCAGGCTGGTCTCAAACTCCTGAGTGCAAGCAATCCTCCTGCCTCAGCTTCCCAGAGTGCTAGGATTACAGATGTGAGCCACCTTGCCCAGCCTAAATCCCATTTTTTTCTAAAACACCCTGTTGCTTATGCCTAAGCTAAAGTGTAAAGATAAAATACTGCAATTTGTTGAGTAGTTGACTATTTACTCTGTTCTAGGTACTATATATATTTAATCCTCACAACACTTTTTTTTTTTTTTCGAGACAGAGTCTCACTCTGTTGCCCTGGCTAGAGTGCCGTGGCATCAGCCTAGCTCACAGCAACCTCAAACTCCTGAGCTCAAGTGATCCTTCTGCCTCAGCCTTCCAAGTAGCTGGAACTACAGGCATGCGCCACCATGCCCGGCTAATTTTTTATATATATATTTTTTTAGTTGGATAATTAATTTCTTTCTATTTTCAGTAGAGATGCGTTCTCGCTCTTGCTCAGGCTGGTTTTGAACTCCTGACCTGGAGCAATCCTTCTGCCTCAGCCTCCCAGAGTGCTAGGATTACAGGCGTACACCCGGCCACTACGCCAGCCCTCACAACACTCTTAAAAGCAGATGTTATTATTCCTTTTTTATTCCAATAAAGGAAATAAAGGAAAAATACCAAATTTATTCCAATAAGGAAATTGAAGCTCAAGAAATTAAATACCAGATGAGAGTAAAACCCACAGCCAGCAATGTCAAGAATGGGGCTGCTTCCCCAATCAGAAAGAAGATGGTGGGCAAGGTGCCTCAAGAGGCAGCTGCCCAGGGGTCTAGGGAGGAACCAAACACCAAGGCAGCTTCTCCTGCAAAGGGCAGTGGGAACAAGATGGCACCTGCAGGCCTGGCCAGGAAAACAGAGGCCTCCATTGGCCCAAGAAGGCCTGTGCTGCCTGTTAAGGCCTCAGTACCGAAGGTGTCCAGCGAGAGGGCTGAAGCCTGGAACCAGAGGTGGGGGTGGGGATGGACTGAGATTCTGCTCAAGTTTTTATTCCCCAGCAAACCATGTTGTATTTACTTAATTGTAACCTATTTATCAATAAAGACTTTTGTTTTTCTTCACAAATGAAAAGAAAAAAAAAGAAATTAAATACCAGAGACTTGATTTAGACCTTGGTTTGTCTCCAAAGACTGCTCCCTCCCAGGCGTCCTCAAACTATAGCCTGAGGGCCACATGCCGCCTGCCAACGACATCCGGCCGGCAGGTGTTTTTGCCACCGCTGCCTGTCCTGCTTAGCAGCCAACTCGTCCGGGCCCACAGTGCGCACTCTCCAACGGTCTGAGGGACAGTGAACTGGCCCCCTGTTTAAAAAGTTCGAGGACCCCTGTAACTACACCATGTAATTAAAGCAGGTAGCAATAGACTTCTATGACTAGAGCAATTTCCTTTCAAGAAGTGATATGTAATAAGGTCAGGTAGACCAGAAGGTACATATTCCAGAGCTTAGAAACTTTGAGTTCTAGGAGGTCCAGGAAGAACCTTTAAGAAGTCAGATTAAGAAAACAGGATGAGCAGTTGTCAGTTTTATGTGGAATCTAAAACAATTGAACACAGGGAAGCAGAGAGTAGTAATAGAATCATGGTTACAGAGATGGGGGTAGGAGGAAAATGGGGAGGCGATGGACAAACGGTACACAATCTCACACAGGAAGAATATGTTGCTTTTTGACATCTATTGCATAGTGTGGGAAATACGGTTAATAATAGAATATTGTACATTTCTAAATTGCTAAGAGTAAATTTCAAATGTTCTCACCACAAAAAATGTTAAGCAGCCGGGCGTGGTGGCTCACGCCTGTAAACCCAGCACTCTGGGAGGCCAAGGCAGGAGGGTCGCTCAAGGTCAGGAGTTTGAAACCAGCCTGAACAAGAGTGAGACCCCATCTCTACTAAAAATAGAAAGAAATTAATTGGCCAACTAAAAATGTATAGAAAAAAATTAGCCAGGCATGGTGGCACATGCTTATAGTCCCAGCTACTCAGGAGGCTGAGGCAGGAGGATCACTTGAGCCCAGGAGTTTGAGGTTGCTGTGAGCTAGGCTGACGCCACGGCACTCACTCTAGCCTGGGCAACAGAGTGAGACTCTGTCTCAAAAAAAAAAAAAAAAAAGTTCAGCATCTGAGGTAATGGACATGTTAAGTAGCTTGATTTAATTATTCCATACTTTATTCATAAATCATAACAGCACTTTGTACCACGTAAATGTATATAATTATAAATTGCCAATTTATAACAAATAATTTTTTTTGAAAAAGTAAACAGCATGAGGGAGGATATGGCTGAGCATAGAGCAAGCAAATGTTTCTAAAATCCCGTTGCAGTGCTCACTCTTCAATGTTGCCGTCACACTCATGAGCCCCTTTCACAGGTCTCCAGAGTGATGTCTTGGTTGTGACATATGTAGTGACCCCTGATAGCTGCTCTGAAATACACACCCCAACAGAAGGAACAGAGGCCAGTACTCAGGTGCTCTGTACTTTGTCTCCTATGAATGGAAGAGGCCCAGTTTTCAGCAGACAAAGCTTTTTCTTTTTTCTTTAGGGTTAAGGAGTGCATTCTGGGTAAGCAAGGGGACTTTACAACGCTACAGTGAACTTCCGTGCTAGACCTTGTTTCTTGGCTTTCGGATGCCCCCTTGTGACTTCTTGTGAGAAGTATCTCTCTCTCTCTCAGACCTGAAAAGCCGGCAGCGTCATCAGCTATTGAGCACCTACTCTGTGCCAGGCACAGGCCTCATGTTGGCCTCACAATAGGTAAAAATTTGTTTGTTGGTTGTGTGTGGTGGCTCACACCTGTAATCCTAGCACTCTGGGAGGCCGAGGCAGGAGGACTGCTTGAGGCCAGGAGTTTGAGACCAGCCTGACCAAGGGCAAGACCCTGTCTCTACTAAAAATAGAAAAATTAGCCAGGTATGGTGGCACTCGCCTGTAGTCCCAGCTACTCAGCAGGCTGAGGCAGGAGAATTGCTTGAGCCCAGGACTTTGAGGTTGCAGTGAGCTATGATAATGCCACTGCACTCTATCCGGGGTGACAAAGCAAGACTCTGTCTCAAAAAAAAAAAAAAATTACAATACAGAAAAGGGGGAAAGAGCGGTGGCTCATGCCTGTAATCCTAGCACTCTGGGAGGCTGAGGCGGGCGGATTGCTCGAGGTCATGAGTTCGAAACCAGCCTGAGCAAGAGCGAGACCCCATCTCTATTATAAATAGAAAGAAATTAATTGGACAACTAATATATATAGAAAAAATTAGCCGGGCATGGTGGTGCATGCCTGTAGTCCCAGCTACTTGGGAGGCTGAGGCAGGAGGATTGCTTAAACCCAGGAGTTTGAGGTTGCTGTGAGCTAGGTTGATGCCATGGCACTCACTCTAGCCTGGGCAACAAAGCGAGACCCTGTCTCAAAGAAAAAGAAAAAAAAAAAAAAAGAAAAGGGGGAAAGAAAGTAACTTTATGGTGGAGAAACCTGACAGACACTACCTCAGACAGGTGATCCAGGTTCACATCATCAGTGCTAAGTCATGTCGCTAGTACCTTTGATATGCTGTGATGAGAATGGTACTTCACCTCTGTCCTCTTCCTCCCAAACCCCAAAACCCCAGTCTAATCATTAGAAAAACATTAAACAAATTTGAAGGACATTCTACAGAATACCTGACTATTTCTCCTTAAACTGTCAAGGTCATCAAAAACATGGAAAGTTGGAGGAACTGTAACAGCCAAGAGGAGCCTAAGGAGATATGACTATCACTTAAATAGTTAATATTACCTAAATGTTGAGGACTGAACTCTGATCTTTTTCTTTTGCTAAAAACTCTTTCCTAAGGAGGCCAGCTGGGTCAGGCTGACAAATGGTAAATTCTCACTAAGCGGCTTTTGTTAACCAAATGAAGCGGTGGTTTACTTCCCAACCTGATTTTGGTATGGTATTAACATCACCTAAAGATAAGAAGCCCCTGTCCTAACTCAAGCAGCCTAGCAGATGCCTATTCTTAAATTTAAAGCATCTTAAAGTATCCTAGCAGGCGCCTATTGTAAATTTAAAATGTCCTCCTGTCTGGACCTCCCAGAGTGCTCATACTCTTATCTTAAAGTAAGCATATCCTTTCTGGTCTTCTAGATAAAGTCTAACTCTCTCAGCTAATTGCCAGCCAAAGAATCTTTAAACCCACCTATAACCTGTAATGTCCCACCTTTTTGGGCCAAACCAATGTATACCTCTCATGTATTGATTTGTGACTTTGCCTAACCCTTGTCTCTCTGAAAATGTATAAAACTGAACTGTAACCCAGCCACAGCGAGCCCACTTGCTCAAGGCTTCTTGAGAGTGGCTCCGGGTCATGGTCCTAAAATTTGGCTCAGAATAAACTTTCAAATATTTCAGGGCTTGGATTTTTTCCGTCCACAATGTAATAATAGGGGAACTTGTGTGTGGGATATATGGGAATTTTGTACTATTTTCTCAACATTTCTGAAAATCTAAACTATTCTAAAATAAAAAATTATTTGTTTATTTTTTTGAGACTGGGTCTCACTCTGTCTCTGCTGCTAGAATGCAGTGGTGTCATCATAGCTCACAGTAACCTCAAACTCCTGGCCTGAAGTGATCCTCCTGCCTCAGCCTCCCGAGTAGCTGGGCCTACACGTGCTCACTACCATGTCTGGCTAATTTTTCTAATTTTTGTAGAAACTGGGGTCTCTTGCTCAGGCTGGTCTCGAACTCCTGGCCTCAAGCCATCCTCCCACCTTGGCCTCCCAAAGTGCTAGGATTACAGGCATGAGGCACAACATCCGGCCAAAAATTTTATTTTAAAAAATTAGTCAAATGCATTTGTTCTAAAAAGGTTTAATTGCAGCTAATGCTGCTCTCCTTAAAAACAAAACCAAAATAAAACCAGGCTCTGTGACACTCGATTTCTGAGTTGAGTGACCTTAATCAGGGTCATAGAATCGGCCCCACTTCTCCCAATTGTTCCCTTTGCTATTCCAAGAGGCAGAGCTGGGATGGGGGTTTGCTTGGGAAGGCAGGACTACAACTCCCAGGGTGCCCCTGTGCGGTTGTCAGGAGCAACAGAGGAACACAGACTAACAGCCAAGCTGGGGCGTGAGGACTAGCCACAGACTCACTGCCAGCCAGACATGGGCCAGGATTACTACTCTGTGCTCCAGATCACTCGCAACGCAGAGGATGCCCAGATCAAGAAGGCGTAAGTTGCGTGGGAGCCAGGCCTTAGGGGTGTGCTGGGGCGGGCCCTGCCCTCATCTCTTCCAAACCAGCTCTCCTAGAGCTCGAAGGTAAACTTTGCTCCTTCTTTTGCCTTTTTTTTTTTGGAGACAGGGTCTCTCTCTGTCCCCTGGGCTAGAGGGCTAGAGTGCCATGGCGTTGCCTAAAGCTCCCAAGTAACTGGGACGAAATGTGCGCACCACCACGCCCAGCTAATATTTTTTTTCCTATTTTTTGTTGATATGGCGTCTTGCTTTTGCTCAGTCTGGTCTCTTTTTTTTTTTCTTTTTTTCTTTTTTTGTTTTTTTTGAGACAGAGTCTCACTCTGTTGCCCGGGCTAGAGTTCCGTGGCGTCAGCCTAGCTCACAGCAACCTCAAACTCCTGGGCTCAAGCGATCCTTCTGCCTCAGCCTCCAGAGTAGCTGGGACTAAAGGCATGCACCACCATGCCTGGCTAACTTTTTCTATATATTTTTAGTGGGCCAATTAATTTCTTTCTGTTTTTAGGAGAGACGGGGTCTCGCTCTTGCTCAAGCTGGTTTCGAACTAGTGACCTTGAGCGATCCTTCTGCCCCAGCCTCCCACAGTGCTGGGATTACAGGCATGAGCCATGGTACCAGCTGGCTGGTCTTGAACTGTTGGCCTCAAACTATCCTTACACCTTGGCCTCCCAAAGTACTAGGATTACAGGCCCTCCTTTTACTTCTTGCATACGTAGGTCTTGGCTTTGGGCTGGGTCAGGGCCCAGGCCGGAAAATCGGACACTTTCGTTCCTCAGTCTGTTCCCAGCCCATCCTGCTTTACACTCTGTGTTCTGTCTCCTCTACTGGGTGCCTCGGTTTTCTAGGCTGTGAAAGGGGCACAAAGGACCCATTTGAACTTCACCCTGAATATTATGAAGAACCGGTGGCTTGTGCACAAGAGAGTGGCCTGGCTAGCTGGCTGTGTCATTCTGGCCATCATATAGGTTTTTGGCATTGACTACACTGTATTTCTTTTCTTTCTTTTTTTTTTTTTTTGAGACAGAGTCTCACTTTATTGCCCAGGCTAGAGTGAGTGCTGTGGCGTCAGCCTAGCTCACAGCAACCTCAAACTCCTGGGCTCAAGCAATCCTGCTGCCTCAGCCTCCCAAGTAGCTGGGACTACAGGCATGTGCCACCATGCCCAGCTAATTTTTTTCTATATATATTAGTTGGCCAATTAATTTCTTTCTGTTTATAGTAGAGATGGGGTCTCGCTCTTGCTCAGGCTGGTCTCGAACTCCTGAGCTCAAATGATCCGCCCACCTCAGCCTCCCAGAGAGCTAGGATTACAGGCGTGAGCCACCGCGCCCAGCCTGACTACACTGT
>VSMD01017889.1:0-15346 GCA_008750895.1 Mirza zaza
AAAAAAAAGGGGGGGGGGAATTATCTACAAAGGATCAGGACTTAAAAAAGTAGCATTTAGACTTACATAACATTGGCAGCCAGATGACAATGAAACAATGTCTTCAAATTTATAAAGGCAAATTTATAAAGGTTCACACTCAGAATTTTAAATCTAGAAAACCTTTCAGTCATATGTTAGGACAGAAAAAAGACATTTATAGATATCCAAAGATTCTAAAAATTTACCTCCTAGGCACCCTTCCTTAGGAAGCTAATGGAGGTTGCGCTCTAGCCAAATTAGGATGTGAACCAAGAAAAAACAAAGACAGGACAGCTAAGAAACAGGGGATGATGGACTCCTAGACAAAGGTCTTCAGGGAAAAACTTGAACTGAAGCTTTTGAGCATAGGAAGAATATTGATAAATGCTTCACAGAGCTTTTAAAGCATTTGGAAAAAAATTAACAATATGTTGACAGAAAACTAAACAGAAAAATGAGGTAATTATTCATGCCAATAAAAACAAAAAGTTGTGGCTGGGTGCGGTGACTCATGCCTATAATCTTAGCACTCTTAGGAGGCTGAGGTGGGAGGATCACTCTAGGTGAGGAGTTCAAGACCAACCTGAGCAAGAGTGAGACCCTGTCTCTACTAAAAATAGAAAGAAATTGGCTGGACAACTAAAAATATATAGAAAAAATTAGCCGGGCATGGTGGCGCATGCCTGTAGTCCCAGCTACTTGGGAGGCTGAGGCAGGAGGATCATTTAAGCCTAAGAATTTGAAGTTGCTGTGAGCTAGGCTGACGCCACGGCATTCTAGCCTGGGCAACAGAGTGAGATTCTGTCTCAAAAAAAAGTTGTAAAATACATCACACTATATAGGGCTATGCAACTATTAAAAAAAATGAAGTAAGGCCAGGTGTGGAGGTTCACGCCCATAACGCTAGCACTTTGGAAGGCCGAGGCAGGAGGATTGCTTGAGCCCAGAAGTTCGAGACCAGCCTGGGCAATAGTAAGACCTCATCTCCACAAAAAATAGAAAAATTAGCCCAGTGTGGCAGCAGGTGCCTGGAGTCCCAGCTACTCAGGAGCCTGAAGCAGGAAGATAGGTTAAGCCCAGCAGTTTGAGGTTGCAGTGAGCTATGATCACACCACTGTACTCTAGCCAGGGTGACAGAGCAAGACCCTGTCTCAAAAAAAGAAATATATCATTAATGTGAAAAAAAATCAAGGTGCAGAACAGTGTATATAGTAAGCCATCATTTAGCTAAGAAAAATGGGGATGCAAATATCTCTTTATATTTTTAAAATTAGCAAAAACCAACAAAAATTGTTACCTATAGGAGGAGGGAAGGATTTGGGTAGAGGGGACAAAGATAAAAGACCTCTCTGAATATACCTTTATTTGTAGATTTGACTTTGGAACCATGTAAATATTTTACAAAATGATATCAAAATGAAAAATAGAAAATCTCTAAAATTTGAAAGCAAAAAATAGAACCTGTGTACCAAGTGTTCAATGGTGGTGGCTTGACTACAAAAAAAAGGAATTATTTCAAGGGGCACAATAATTTGACAAAAAGAATTAGAAAGAAATCCTGAGCTATGTTTCAAGAATCATCTGTTAGTAAACATTGTTTCTGAAATTATTATATACATAGTAATATAGAACAAATAAGTATATTAATGTCAGGAGATAAAATTTTCACTTAACAGATAAGAGATAAAAATATAAAATTGAAAGATTTAAGTAAAAACTAATTCTAAACTTGATTTGTATATATCAATATGAACATATATATTTTAAAAAAATATTTCCTAGCTCTGTCCACTAGAAAAGCTTTGAAATATGACCAACCCAGTACAAATGAACACCACTGGCACCCATATTGTGGCCTCCAAATACCATTTCCCACCAAAAGAAACAAGGATTCCCTGAAGAAATGGCTGATTCCAAGTCTCAGGCAGAAAATGGACTAAATGTGCTATGAATATCTTATCAGTCCAGAACTATCAGGGTCATCTAGGGCTCTAAGGCAACTTAAAGAGGTTCCAATGGCCTCAAATGGAGCAGTTTGAAAATAAATAATATCTGCAGCAGATTGAAACATATCAAGTATGTTAAAAAAATCTATGAGTTCATAACGATACCAAAATAAACAAACAAATGTAAGCTGATCGCTTTTTGAAGAAGTTGGAAGAACCAAGTTATTTAAAGACAGCTTCTAGCTAGGAGCAATAGTTTATGCCTGTAATCCCAACACTTTGGAAGGTTGAGGTAGGAGGACTGCTTGAGAACAGGAGTCCAAGACCAGCCTGGGCAAGATGGTGAGACTGCATCTCTACAAAAAATAGGAAAAATTAGCTGGGCATGGTGGTGCGCACCTGTAGTCCCAGCTACTCAGGTGGCTGAGGCAGGATTGCTCAAGCCTGGGAGTTGGAAGTTACAGTGAGCTATGATTACACCACTACACTCCAGCCTGAGCTACAGAGAGAGACTCTGTCTCACAAAAAGAATAAAAATAAAACTAAAGACAGCTTCTTAGGTCTTGGTGCCCTGGCTGCCAGCTGCCATAAAATTCACATTTTTGCCTCAAGTCTGAAAATAGATATTTAAGCCTCAAACAGGGGGCAAACTAAGGTTACTGTACCATCTTAATGGAATGGAATGTCAGTACCAGTAACAGGGAAAGGACACAAAGGTACAAAAAATACTGAAAACAGCCCAGTGCTATACATGTATAAAGCAATATTATTTTTTTAGTTTGTTTTTGTTTTTTATATCTTATTGTGTATGCCTGAAAGGTACACAAAAGGCATCTGGCCTGTATTTGGGTACCTACTGGATTGGATTTTGGGTCTTGTAAAAATTTTACAGGGAGGAGGAATTTGGATAGATGTGGAGGGTAGAAATTTGCCCAACAGCAGCCGAAAGGGCTAAAAACTTGGGTAATATTACAAAACGGTATTCATTTACCAAACATTTGGTGACCACCCACTATGTGTATGAATCTGTGTTAAGTGCGAAAGCACAAAGTTAAATAATATAGAGCTACTACCTCCACGGTCTAACTGTGGGAAGCACCACCAAACAACATGATAAGGTGTAACAAGTGCTACAACAGGAGATATGCAATGGAGATACAGGAGTACAGAGGAGGGAAGCCCTAATCAGACAGAGGAGTCAGATACAGTTTTCTATAGGATCTGATGCCTAAAATGAATCTTAGAGAGTTAGCAGAAGCCAGATGAAGGCATTCTAGATAGAAAGGACAGCCTCAGGCAGAACTGAGATAGCAGTGGCAGAAGATTAGGCTAGGGATCTTATCATAAAGATTCTTAAGTGCAAAAAGTAAGGAATTTAAACTTCATTCCAAAAGCTATTGGGCAGCTACTGCAGAATTTTAAGCATTAGAGTGGCATAATCTTACTTGCACTTTAAGGATGGTTCTGGCTGCTGTGCAGAGAATACACTGAGAGATGGGGCTGGGATCCGCGAGACCAGTTTGGCGGCTACTACAGTAGTCTAGGCTAGAGAAGATAGCTGGGACTAGAGCAGTGGCAGTGGAAGATGAGAGAATTATGTGTATCCAAGATATGTCTAGAAAGTAAAACCTTCAAGACTTGGAGGTTGATTAGATGTGGCTGAGGAGGAAGAGGAAATTAAAATGGAGGAGTCTAGGATGACATATTTATAGTACATGGTAGTACCATTAACTAAGGTAGAAAAAAAAGAAATACATTTGGGAAGGGAAGAGGATAAGTTTAGGGCAGTGGTTTTCAACTGGGGGCAACTGTGTTCCCCAGGGGACATCTAGCAACCTCTGGAGACATTTTTGGTTGTTACAGCTAATGGCATCTAGTGGGTAGAGGCCAACAATGCTGCCAAACATTCTATGATGCACTTAACAACCCCCCCACAACAAAAAATTATCCAACCCAATATGTCAATAGTGTGATGGTTGAGAAAATCTGATCCGGGACAATGTTGATTTCAAGAGCTCTGCATTACAACTAAGTGAGGTCATTCAGTAGCCTTTTGGAAACACATCTCCCAAAGCTTAATAGGGCGCCAGAATGCAAATATAAGTTTAGGAGTCGTTGATTTACAAGTGGCCATTCAAGTCATCAGCAATGGTTGGATGGGGTTTCCCATGAGTATGTTCAGAAAGAAGAAGGCCAAGGACAGAGTCCTGGGGGATATCAACATTTATAGAGGGAAAGAAGAGAAAAAGTCCCATGAGAAAGACTAAGAAATAGCCAGCAAGATCAAAAGAAAAACTATCAGAGAATGGTATTCCAGAAACCAAATGAAGGCAGTGTTTCAAGAGAAAAATAAGAATAATAAGCGGTGCCACAGGCAGAGAAAATGTAAGTTGGGAACAGAAAGTTTCCATTGGATGTGGCAAATAGAAGTCACTGATGACTTTAATAAGATCAATTTCTAGCTGGGCACGGTGGCTCTGAGCTGTAATCAATCCCAGCACTTGGGGAAGCCAAGGTGGGAGGACTGCTTGAGGCCAGGAGTTTGAGACCATCCTGGGCAACATAAAAAGGCCCCATATGTACAAAAAAATGTTAAAATTAGCCAGGTGTGGTAGCACGTGCCTGTAGTCCCACCTACTCAGGAAACTGAGGCAGGAGGATCACTTAAGCTAAGGAGTTGGAGGCTGCAGTGAGCTATGATTATGCCACTGCACTCCAGCTAGGGGACAAGAGGCAGATTGTGTCTGAAAAAAAATTTTAAAAATCAATTTCTATAGAGTGTTGGGGGCAGAAGAACCACCAGATTTTCTTAAAGATGGGAGATATTTAATATTCTTATGAACTGAAAGAGCTGATAGAGGTGGGGGAGGAGGTAAAGAAATAGAAGAAAGAGGGTATGTAATAAAGGAGCAAGAATACTAGAAAGTAGGAGATGAGTCCAAACAGGAAGAATGATAAGCCTTGGACAAAGGGAGGACCAGTCACCACCTTCACTGAGACGGGGGGAAGGAGGGATAAGATTTCAGTGAAATTTGTAGATGGTAGGAAAAACAGCTAATGGAGTTCTCATCTAATGGCCTTAATTTTCCAGTGAAGAACAAGGCATGGTCATCTGCCAAGAGCAAGGGCAAAGGTGATTGGGTAGGAAATTTGAAGAGAGGTAAGAGTTTAGAATAGTCACTGAAAAGAATAGGAGAAGAAACTGACGAGGGCCATGGAGGAAGATGTCTAGAGAATGATCCTACAAAGAGAGCTGTGTCTTAGCCGGGAAATTCCATGGGTCAAGATGTGTCCTATCAGAAGACAGCAGCCAAGTGTCAGAAACCTGAATCACTAGGAGCGTGGGTGCTGGTAAGAATTAACAAGGAACAAGAGAGTTAGTCAGCTGGGATTTCTGCTCAGTTTTCACTAGTAACACTTTGGCCTTTTTTTTTAAGTTCCATGAGAACAGGCGCCATGTCTACTGACATGCTAAGTCACTATAACCCCAGCACAGTGCCTAAAACACAGAGTAGGCACTCAACAAATATTGGGTACATGAAATAGAATGATAGAAAAGTGTCTCAGAGGCCAATCTCATGATGTAGATACCTTACTAGCACCCCTACATCTCGTATTTCTCAGTTCTGTCCTGCTGAAAACACTAGCCTTCCAAATATTTCAGACATCTAACACTTGCTATAGTGGCCGCATCAATATCTCTTTCCTAACACTTCCCTACCATTAAAGTCCTTTCTTGGATGCCTGACATTTACAACAATGGACACAGTTCTCTCTCTTCCTCTCCACCCTTACTGAAATGAAACACTAGCAATGTTCTCTCCAAGTGAAGAGGTACACTTTCAGTACAGAGCTCCTCCTACCCTCTAGCACTAGAAGTGGCTCCGTTATTAAAATGTCAGGGACAGTGCTGTTATAAGACTACAATGCCCCAGGTCATCTTTAAACCAGCCCTGTTCCCTTTTACCTGTGCCACTTGATTATGTTTCTCAGGGATGTTTTTCAGATGCTTAGACTGTACACAAATGATGTTCCCATCTACGGAAAGAAAAAGAATTAATTTATACGGTTTTAGTCCTAAAAGATTATTTAAAAGAAAATGGCATTTCAAATTCCCTCCTTCAAAGAGGCATATGTAGATATGAAGAAGAAAAGTGCCTAATTCAAGCTCACAGCCATTTTTCAAAGAAAACCTAATTGTTTCCTGGTCTACCCATTAAGCAGCTAATTCTTAATGGAGCAAGTCCTCAATATTTTCTCTCATGCCACAAATGCGCAATATGCCAACGTCCGCTTTCTATTCAGATTTTAAGAGGGAAATAAAATGTAATGGGTTTTGTTTTTCTATTACTAAATAATAGAACACTGACGTCATATACTCATTTAATTCAGTACATAAGAGGGAAAAAAGCCAACTGCCTGCCCTAACGAACTGTAGTTTAAGGCATATGGATATTAAACAGTGTGACTAATATAAAATGATGGTGTTTCAAGTGGATTTATTGAAAACGGGCAAATGGAAAGCTCAGGGATGGAATCTGGGAATTGACACTGGAATTAAGTCTCAGAAATATGCCATCATGATTTCCCTCACCAGTATACATCACCTCTTCCAATTTTTTTAAGGCAGACTTAGCACAGAAAGCTCTAGTTTCCAGGCATATGGGGATGTGAAATAGAAAAGACAAGGAGACTGCTCTCACTATGGAGACTAGCATAAAATGATGATGATGACAATGAGACAGAAGCAGCAATAATACTAACATTTACTAAGTGTTTACTAGCTATCAGGCGTATAGCTTTTAGAGTAAAAAAGAGCAAGGGTTGTGATTTCTATCACTATGTTATAATGATTACCCATCAAAAAGTATCCACAATCAACCCTGTGATCGTGTTCTGCATCAGAGACTTCCAATTCAACCTTCTTCTTTAAGAACATCATTATTTTCCCCTCCTGCTGATACTGTTCTCTGTACTCTTCTCTTCCTCCCAGTCCTTGGTCTGTCACAGCCTTCAACTGACCTCTCCCAGTTCCCACGTAGTACCCCACAGTCTTTGGATTGCCATCTGGACCTCGGTTCACAGAGAAGGTGGACTTATTTCGGTAGCCACTGATGACAGGCTGGAGAAGGCAGAAGGACAGGAGAGGGAACAAGAGGTCAAATGAAATCAAGGAGGAAAACAATAAAGAGAAAGCAGGAATATTCTCTGGATGCGGATAAATGATGCTTGCTTGGAAGATATGGCATATGTGAAAGTCTGTGGCTGAGAAGATCAAGACACTTCATAGTAGAAAGGAGTTCCAATCTTGCCATATAGCAGGAGTCAGCAAATTTCTTCTGTCAAGGGCCAGTTTTTGCAGGCCGTATGGTCCCTGCTGCAACACTCAAGTCTGCCATTGTAGTGTGAAAGCAGCCACAGACAATACATAAACAAGTGACTTTGGCTGTGTTCCAATAAAACTTTATTTACAAAATCAGGCGGCAAGGCAAGTTTGGCCTAAGGGCTGTAGTTTGCCAATCCCAGAAATAAATGAAATTCTGCCTCTCTGAGGTCTCATTAAAAAGGTTTCCAAAGTCTGGAATCTAAGGAGGTAAGTAGAGTGGTTGATAAAGTAGACTCTGTACCAGATAGATCTGAGTGGAATCTCAGCTCTGGAATTTTCTAGAAGTGTGGCCTGGGCAAATTACTTAATCTCTCTGGGACTTTCTGTCTTCATCTATAAAATGATAGTACTTATCCCTCTGGGTTACTGTAAACAGTAAAATGAGACAATGATGCATGATGATCACTTAGCATAGGGCCTGGTACCCAGCAAGTGTCCAGTAAATACTGGTTGATATTATTAGCCATTAAGGGGACTTAGTAGATAAGGAATAGGGAGGTAGGGGCTTACAGAGGGTATAATAGGATGGAGAAGACAACGGAGCCCCTCAAATTTGGATGCAGCTATTGTCACATTGACTCCATTGAGCATTTGGATGTGAGACTCTAGTCTTTGTAAAATTTTCTTCTGAGCTTCAAATTTCACCTGTAAAAAATATATAAGCAATGAAACAAAATACTTTTGTAGTTTCACCTCAAAGAATGAAAAACAAACAGGACAAAAGAAGGGTGTCCCATAGATTCTTAACTCACGGTCTCAGCAGATAAGGAACCCATAATGATGGAACAGGAACAGACTTAATCAGGCATTGATGAAAGGTCAAGAGCAAGCTCTTATAGTAGTAAGCCCATCATTTTATCTGACCTTTCAGACTAAACACTCAAGGTGTATGTCAGAGTTGTCCAGTAGAACTTTCCATAACAAAAATGTTCTGTCTGCCCTGTTCTTTCTATGTAAATGTAGGCACTAGCCACATGTGGCTACTGACCATGTGAAATGGTGGTTAGTGGGACTCAGGCACTGAATCTTTAATCTTCTTTAATTTCAATTAACTTACAGAGTCAGCTCTGCTAAAATGTGACGTAAGTGTTCCTATACCACATTATGCGAAATCACATTAAAAAAATCACAAGGCTCATGGGAAAAATGGGATTAGGCACACAATATTCCAAAACATTATCAGTCACATCCACAAAAAAGATAGGAACCTAATAAAAATAGTAGCACCATTTTACACATATCAAATGGTTAAGAAATATGAATACTACAATAAGGATGGCACTTTACGCTGATAAAGACCTGAAGTTAGCTTGTAGAAACAGGTGTCAGAGTGACTGTAGTTTGGAGTTATCATGAAGTGGTAAAAGGAGGGTTATGTGAGTTGAATGTAAAGTTCTTCCAGGATCACATCTGCAATCCTAGCACTTTGGGAGGCTGAGGCGGGAGGATTGCTTGAGGCCAGAAGTCCGAGACCAGCCTGGGTGACGTAGTGAGACCCTATCTCTATAAAACAACATAAAAAATAGCCAGGCATGACAGCACGTGCCTGTAGTCCTAGCTACTCAGGAGGCTGAGGCAGGAAGATCACTTGACCTCCAGAGTCCGAGGTTGCAGTAAGCTATGATGACACCACTGCACTCTAGCCTGGGCAACAGAGCAAGACTCTGTCTCAAAAAAAGGAAAAAAAAAAGAAAGAAAAGAAAACTTCTAACACCAGATGCAGATGGCCAGGTGTCGCTCATAACACGCTTGGGGAACTAAGGGAACTGATAGATGTTTGAGGTGTGTGTGTGCATTCATTTTATGTGTTCTTACATAGCTTGGTTAAACTGAATGCAGTTTCCTTCTTTTATCTAGTATTTCTTATGGATGAAATCACTCCTAAGCAAACGTGAAATTTGCATTATGCTCAAATTTTCCCTAATATGTCAATCCGTTGGAACAAATTTCTGCTTCAAAATAAGCATTATAACAGAATTGACTGTATTCAAATTTAAATAGCCACATGTGGCTACTGGTTACCGTGTTGGAAAGTACAGCTATATATGAAACAGCAAGAGCATTGCTACTCACATAAACAGAGCTATAAGAATAGCGACAACAAACCATAAACACTTTAAGTAGAAGAAAAAAGATTAAAAAAAATAAAAAATATATAAAAGAAAAATAAAGAAAAAGAATAGCAACAACAACAAAAAAAGCAAGGGAAAAAGGAAATAAGCATTTGGATCTATGGATCTAGAGAGTGGAAGATATAATTGGCCTAAAGTTCAAATTTCAGAGTCATTAGCATATTGAGTTTAAACTGCTCAGGCATCTGGAAAGACCTATCCAGTCAAGCTTCCTACAAGTATAGCACCATTCCCCCGCTGGAAAGAAGGGGTAAAGACTTAACCTGGACACCTACCTTGAGCTGTTCTTCATAGCTCATCCTCCAGAGTGGCGTCACAACATCAGCCAGCCTTGAATAAAATAATTCAGGCACTTCATTAATTATACAAACATGTACTGAGCACCTACTATGCATAAGTACTTCCTGCCACCATTTTCTCTGGCATTTTACTTATCTATTATTCAGAACACCTAACTCTCATGCCCCTAGGGAGATGGAGTCTGGGAGAAGAGCCCATTTTGGTGTCGTGTACTTAACAAAACAGACCAGATGGGCAAACCTAATATAAGAAAAATCCAGATTTATCAGGAGGCAATTAATCATATTATAAAAGGCTCCACTGTTGGGTTCCTTTAAATAGCTCACCTCCTTAATGCTTTTAAAATGTAATTTGATTTAGAAAATACATTTCTGGCATAAAATGTGGTGTATCTGTGCTTCTATGGCTGCAGTGGGGACTATTCATCTGTAACCCATCTAATATTTTGGGTCCCTGGTTTTCAGCATACCTGCCATGGACTTTTTTAAAGACAAGAGCCCAGTTTAATATCTTCTTTCTGACAAAAACATACTCAAAGACAAGAATATTTTCTGCAACTCCAAAGCATTTCCACCAATGTTCTTCAGATATCCTCAAGTTTGCCTTGGGTATCCTACTTCAGGTGCCCCTTCCAATCCTTACAATGCCACATTAGTTATACCATGTTTCCCCGAAAATAAGACCTACCCATAAAATAAGCCCAAACAGGATTTCTAAGCATTTGTGCAATATAAGCCCTACCCCAAAAATAAGACCTAGTGATGGGCGTGGCTAAGCAGCATATCTGCACAACCCATGCATTTCCTCACGGAGAGGTAAAGAAGCCGAGCAGCCCTTCTCATCTGCCCCATGAGAGCTCTATTGCTCGACATGAGAGATTGGGGTCAATGGTTCTAAAGGAAATAGAGTCACAAGAAATGCAGGATGGAATTTAGGGCTTGGAGAATTACGATGATGTTCCAGAAGACGACGACTTAATTATATTTGAATAAATGTAGATTGTTGTACTGTACTTAAAAAAATAACACATCCCCTGAAAATAAGCCCTAGGGTGTCTTCTTGAGGAAAGATAAATATAAGACACTGTCTTATTTTTGGGGAAACACAGTATTAGGAATACAGAGTTTCAATAGACCCACAGATTCAGACTTGCTAAGGAGGAAGGACATCAGCCTGGGCCTTACCTTTCCTGCCAGGAACCATCTATTGGTCCAAGATGGCTTGGTTCCTTCTGACTTTTTTGTCCTTTTTGATGCTTCTTGGCTATCACATGGGTGAAATTTCCCTTACATGCTGTGCTCAAAAACAGCCGTGACCAACCTGGTGGTTTTCTGGCGCACAAGGGAAACAGCCCTGGTTCGGACAAGAAACCCACCATAGAGAGGATGCATCTCAATCTGTGCACTGGGACTTTCCTCTTAATGCCTGCCATCCAAAGACACCACTGAAATTCACCTGTATGAAAGGTAGACATACAGAAGTTGGGAAATGGAGGCACAACTCCCAAACCCCCTCATTCATTTACAAACCCTTATGGAACTCCAGCACCTAACACAGTGCTGGTACACAGTACACAGTAAAAGCAGGCCTGTTAACAGAACTGAATTATTGCATGCAAGGCACTGTCTTAGGCTTCCCAAATAGAGAGATAAAAAAATATAGGCTGGGCGCAGTGGCTCACGCCTGGAATCCTAGCACTCTGGGAGGCCAAGGCAGGAGGATCGTTCGAGCTCAGCAGTTCGAGACCAGCCTGAGCAAGAGCGAGACCCCATCTCTACTAAAAATAGAAGGAAATTAGCTGGACAGCTAAAAATATATAGAAAAATGTAGCCGGGCATGGTGGCGCGTGCCTGTAGTCCCAGCTACTCGGGAGGCTGAGGCAGAAGGATCGCATGAGCCAAGGAGTTGGACGTTGCTGTGAGCTGGGCTGCCACCATGGCACTCCAGCCTGGACAACCAAGTTAGACTCTGTCTCAAAAAAAATATATATATATCTATATATAGTCTTTGCACTCCAGAAAGGAGTTCAACTCTTTGAACATACTTCTATGACCAATCTTATTCCCTATTCCACCCTGCACCCAACACCCAATCAATCAACTAATGTTTAATAAGTGCTTACTATGTGCAAGACACCATGCCACACTAGATACTGGAGGGGTAATAAAGGCTACAATCTAAATGAGGAGATTAATTGCCAACACAGGAAAGACATTAGTAAATAACACAATACACTTGATACCTGATGAGTGCTCAGGAAAGGCAGTAGAGCAGATAGGCCTGGCAACAGGTCTTAAAGGATGGCAGGGAGGTAAATTAGATGTTTGGAGGACAGTGGGAAGGCTGGTCTGACTACAAGCAAGTTCATATTTGAGCTATGTTGCATTTGAAATGGTAGGGAAATATCCAAATGGAAATGTCTAACAAGTAAGTACAGAAGCAGTACAAGAAGTCAGGGCTAGAGACTTGGTGGAGTATCTACAAGTACAAACTATAAGATAAAAAGAAAACTTTGAGTAAAGAAAAGAGCAAAAGGCCAATGACTAAACTTGGTGGAAAGGTAACATTTGCAGGGCAAGAAGAGATGATGTTCGTGTCTCAGGAGAGCCAGGAGAGTGTGGAGCCATGGAAGCCAAGGGAGATGCCTTTGGTGAAGGCACTGACTCATCCAGTAAGTCTGAGGCAAAAGAAAGAAGGAAAAGAAGGCAATAGAAAGTGGCAAGCAGTAGGGACAAATGAAGGCTTTGAGATTTTAGGAGTGTAGGCCTTAGAGTCAGACAGCCAGACCTGGGTGGTCCACTGGCCCCACCACTTCCTAGCTAGGTGGCCTTTAGCAAGTTAATCATTCCCTCTGACCTTCTGTTTTTTCACTTGTAAAATGGAGCTAACAAGACTACCTACCTCATATAGTGGTTTTCAGAAAACCACTATATGAGAGTTAAAGAAAAGTTAAAGGAAAATAATTAATCAAAAGTACTTAGCAGAAGATTAAATAGAGATGATGTTTGTAAAACAGTGTCCAGTATCTGGCTTATCTTTGATAAGCATTAATAACTATCATGATGTGTTTAAAGAGAGTATAGCTGGGCTCAGTGGCTTATGTCTGTAATCTCAGCACTTTGGGAGACCAAGGTAGAAGAATCACTTGAGGTTAGGAGTTTGAAACCAGCCTAGGCAACATAGAAAAACCCCATCTCTAAAAAAAAAAAAATTAGCCTGTACCACCCCACCACCCAGCTACTCAGGAGGCTGAGGTAGGAGGATCACTTGAGCCCTGGAGTTTGAGGTTATAGTAAACTGTGATTGGGCACTGTACTCCAGCCTGGGAGACAGGGCAAGATCTTGTCTCTTTAAAAAAAAAAGTCACTATGTGGACATATAGGAGTAACATTTATCGGGTATTGGGAAGGTGGGAGGGGGGAGGAGGGGATGGGTATATACAACCACAACGAGTAAGATGTGCAACGTTTGGGGGATGGACACGCTCGAAGCTCTTACTCGAGGGGGGAGGGGGGCATGGGCAATATATGTAACCTCAACACCTGTACCCCCATAATACGCTAAAAGAAAAAACGAATATTGCACCTCAAAAAAATAAAATAAAATAAATAAAAAATAAAAAGTCACTGTGGAACTGAGCAGAGGTGGCAATACTGAAGGAGGAAAGGAGCATGGGGAAAGAATAGTGGAAATAACTATGAGACAAAAGCTGGAAGAGTTAAAACAAGTGATTACGAGAACACAGTAGAGGACTTCACTTTGGAAAAAGGAATCCCTCATCTTCTAACACAGGATTCTGTCTTTTTGTCTATTTGTCTTACATTGTCCATTACTGTGTAAGAAACTTTTTAAAGTACCCAGGACATGTGAAAGGACTTGGCCTAACACCCTACTGATCGGCTGTGAAATTACCTTTTTGCCCTTGACCTCTATCTTGGATTTCATCTCAATGTTAAATCATAGCTTAATTCAGAATGATATACATATATCAAATCCAGGCCAGGTATAGTGGTTCATGCCTGTAATCCCACCTACTAAGAAGGCTGAGGGGGGAGGACTGCTTGAGCCCAGGACTTGGAAGCTGCAGTGAGCTATGATCACACCACTGCACTCCAGCCTGGGCAACAGGGCGAGACTCTATCTCTAAAAAAATAAAAAATAAAGTTCAATGTATGCAATGGATTTTTTATTAACAAAGTTTCCTCCATGGCTCCCACTACTATTGCTAAATTAGTATGCCCTGATCAATGGGTAACCTAGAGGATGCTGACATGGATGCTGTAATATTTAGCCTATATAGCATTTTGTATGATTACAAAGTACTAAAAAAAGTAACTGTCATAGCATGTGATCATTTTGGGGGGAATTTCAAATTTCTAACAGAATATATGTAAGCTGGCCAAGAGTTCAGGAGTGAGCAATAGCACCTTCAGCCCAACCCCCCAAGCAAAAGGCAGTAAGTCATCACAGTTAAGAACATAGGCTTTGGAGCCAAATTCTAATTCCAGCTCTATTTCTCACTAGCTATGTGGCTCTGGGCAAGTCACTTAAATGCTATGAATCTCAGTGTCATCATCTATACAAATAGGACTGATAACATTTACATTTCAGGGTTGTAGTGAGAATTAAATGAGTTTATATATATATATGACATGCTCAGAACTATGCTTAACACAGCAAGTGTTCAATATGTGTCACTGCCCTTCCTTAGGCTCTGATTCAAAGCCATGTCACTTAGCTTCATCGAGCCTCAATGCCTCCAACCTGCAAAACTGGCACGATGTAAAAATGCACATAAGTGCTGTGAGGATAAGTAAAATTATATGGGGAATTTTAAAAACAATACATACACACACACTGACATAAACTTTCCTGACCCTCTACATGAGTGCCTGCTGGAGTGTGGTGAGGTTACAGCCGGCTCTGGATCACCTGTTAATACTATCAAAAGTGTGTGGCCTGAGATTGACATTTTTCCAAAGTGGAAGAAATATATATTTGATATAGAGAAGAGCAAATGCCAGAAAGAGGAAATGAGTGAAAATGCAGGAGACAAAGCATAAAGAATGATTTTAGCCAGGTGCGGTGGCTCACACCTGTAATCCTAGCACTCTGGGAAGCCAAGGCGGGAGAATCGCTCAAGGTCAGGGGTTTGAAACCAGCGTGAACAACAGTGAGACCCCTTCTCTACTAAAAATAGAAAGAAATTAATTGGACAATTAAAAATATATAGAAAAGGCCGGGCGCAGTGGCTCAAGCCTGTAATCCTAGCTCTTTGGGAGGCCGAGGTGGGCGGATCGTTTGAGCTCAGGAGTTCGAGACTAGCCTGAGCAAGAGCGAGACCCCATCTCTACTATAAACAGAAAGAAATTAATTGGCCAACTAAAATATATATAGAAAAAATTAGCTGGGCATGGTGGCGCATGCCTGTAATCCCAGCTACTTGGGAGGCTGAGGCAGCAGGATTGCTTGAGCCCAGGAGTTTGAGGTTGCTGTGAGCTAGGCTGACGCCATGGCACTCACTCTAGCCTGGGCAATAAAGTGAAACTCTGTCTCAAAAA